>RPOG01001128.1:27221-59045 GCA_008086565.1 Thalassoma bifasciatum
AGTGTGTGTGTGTGTGTGTGTGTGTGTGTGTGTGTGTGTGTGTGTGTGTGTGTTTCTGGGCTCCTACCATCTCCATACACCTGGTTCTGGATCACTGCCTCACACACACACACACACACACACACACACACACACACACGTCCCTCCTTCACGGTGAAGTTAACAGAATCTTCTGCCTGTAGCTGCTCCAAACTCTCTCTGTTTTTATTCTCCTCTCTTTTTGTTTCTAATCTGAATTTGACCTTTAACCCTTGAATTTAAACCTTTCTCTTTTACACTTATTTTTATCCATCATCATCATTTTGTTTTTTATTTATTTTCAATTGGATGAATTGAGACTGGAGAGAAAAAGCAAAGGTGACAAAGAGCGTCACAGACGACAGAAAATCAAAAATAGAGATGAAACTTTGAAGCTGATAATAAAATTAAACTTTCTTTATTGAGCTGTGTCTTCAGATGTTTTTGATTTCCCAAAATAAAAGAGGAAACAAACAAAACAAAAACCCCTGATAATGAATTTCCTCTCTGCAGATGTTTTTCTGCTCTAACAAAGGGAGAACAGGTGCAGAATAGCTCAACTACGCCCTCGAGTGGACGATATGGGGTACTGCAGCGTCCTTTAAATTCAGTGACATCACAACAATATAATGTTTCAGTAAAAAAAACTGTTTTTTCCTCTCATAATAACTATCAATGTCCTTTTTTGGACTTTTTATCTCTGGCTGTAAAATGTTTAATTCATACTTATGCAATTTACCTCATAATTTTGACTTTTTAGACCCTTTTGTTTTGAAATTTTAACCCATAATTCTATATTTTCCTCTCTTAACCCTATAAATCAAAACATATCATATCCGATACATGAGTTTCAAAGACCTCTATCTCATCAAAATGTTAAATAGTTTCTTTAAAAACCTGTTAAAAATATTTTTAAAAACATTTTCTACCACCTTGAGGATTGTTATATCTCTACAGCCGACTGAAATTTTATTTTTCTGCTCTCATGAAATCATCCACTCACATATGTTCAAGAAGTTGCAGCAAGAATAACATAGAAATATTTACTTTTTCAGAAAAATAGGTGTTTTCTGCATGATATGAATGAATATTTACTAAAAAAAATAAATAAATAAAATAGTTTGCAAATGTGATACAAGAAATATATCATGAATGAAATGATAAAGTAATATTTTTCTTGTGGGGTTTTGTTAAAAGGGTTAATAAACATCTCAGTTCCAAAAAATTGAAATTTTCTGACTTTTTTTTTTTTTGATAGATCAGGCTTTACAGGGTTAATTCGTTCCAAACTGCCAAAAACGCTACAATTTTTCAAGTTACGTTTTAAAACAAGAAAAACAATTTTTTACAAACAGAATATTTGACAAAAACACAATTTAATGACTTGAAAAAGCTGATGCGGAATTTTAATCTGTGATTATGTATTTTTATCTCTTAACCCTCCTCCTGTGTTAGTGGGTCGGTTTCGACCTGCGTCTTTAATAAGCTTTAAAATACACTAAAAACAAAACATATGATCAAGTTTTTTTTGTTATCTCTTGGTTTCCTTGTAAGGCTTCCTTATCCATGAAAATATTGGGTTTCATATTTTTGGTGTGGGTCTCAGGGCCCAATGTTTATCAGTATACCTCTTGATTTCAATAAAAAGCAGAAAAAATAACCTAAAGAGAATCCTATAAATAAACCAAAGGTTTTTGTGTTACCTGAATATTATTGAGGGGTATAGAACACATCTCTGAAATAAATTTGCTCTATTTATTTTTTCATTTTAAAATTAGCAACTATAGTAACATCTATGGTGTTAGGGTCAGTTTTGACCCATACTTATATTTTTCAAAAAAATGCAAAAATATATATTTTGCCAGCAATAGAACTTTAATATAAACACGTAGAAACACAGAACAGGTCATAAAACAAAATATTGATTTGTGAGCGTGCATGTTTTTAGATGCATTGTGTGGCAAAAAGTGACACTTTTTGTGTGTTTTTTGCAGAGATACTTTTTGCATTCGAAACACAAATGAGTGAAGCTCACATGATTGGGAGAGGAGGTGTCTGTCATTGTGATGGCTGACAGTGCACTTATGATTTCAATTTTGGCTCTAAATATTGGTTTATAATCTTATTTTTATAACCGGGTCAAAACCGACCCTAACACTACAAGCAACAAAATTTCAACCAGGGCATTTTATAATGTTGAGATGTTTTAAATAATTTTGTTGGAATCAACGTTCCTGACAAAGTCAAGAAGCCTTGATGCAGTAAACAAATTTTAAGTGATTCTTTTATGCATTTAAAAACTAAAATGGGTCGGTGGCGACACTAACACAAGAGGAAGATTAAATTTGACATTTGTTTTATACTTTTGTTTTTCAATCTCCTCCTTTGACTTTTGTCTTTTAGATTATTTAGAATTTAAAGTTGTTAGTCTTTCATCTTGATTAAACATCAATGCTTGTGACTTTATATCTCCTAGTTTTGACTTTTTTAAATATCTGTCTGGACTTTTTAACCCATAATTATGTTTTTTTATCTCTTTATTTTCACATTGATCCATCCTTTGAACTCATGACACTATAACTAAACTTTCTGCACAAAGACCAAGTTTTGTTTTTATATTTATTAGTTGTCACTGATCCTGAACAGCGAGGGAATAAAATATTCAGCCCAGGTCTCGGGAGGTTAATCAACTTTATCGATCGCTCTCTTCTTCTTTTCTTTTTTTAATCGTAGCAGTGGTGGATTTGCTCCAATAAAACTTGAATAAAGCTTGTGTTCAGTTTCTTCTCTGTTCTTTTCGCAGACATCAACATGGCAGGAGAACCAAAGCCAAACAGACCCAAAGGCCTGAAGAGGTCAGCGTCCTCTCTCTACAGGTAAAAAAGAAACACGTCATAAATCCTGAAACATTTGTTTGATTTATCACAGGCGTGTTTTAAGTCAGCGGCCCCAGCTTTAATCTTCTGTCACTTTAATCAATCATGTTTTAAATGGTGTCTTCAATTATCATTTCTGTCGGGAGCTTAAAGAAAAACTCAGTACGTTAAAAAAAAACTGGACTAAATCTACATCTCAGTAAAAAACTGTAGGAACTCAAGAACTCTCACAGCTGACGACTTCAAAGAAACGCAGTTATCATGACTCAAAAATGTGTTTTATGAATGTTGAGAGTTAAAAAGAATGTAAGCGAAAACTGGACTAAATCAAAAGGTTTGAAATTGTGATGAAACGACTAAAGATGATGCATGAAAATGGTTCCAAATGCAGAAATATTTGGGGGTAAATTTTTCTTTTTGGAATGATCTTTGAAACAGTCATATGGTAAACCCATTTCCCAAGTTAAAAATATTAAAATGAAAACCATTTGGAATTTTTTTGCACATATAAAGTTAAAATTTTGGGATAAAAAGTCAAAATTTTGAGTTCAAAGTGTTAGGAAAATTAAGTTCCCAAACTCTTTTTATTTAATTGTCTTGGCAAACATCTACAGATATACCTTTAAAAAATGGCATTTTGAAAAACCAATACATATATCAATAAAAAGATAATGACAAAAATGGCAAACCAACAAAACAAAATACACAAGATAAACAAGCAGTTCAATAATGATAAAAGTAGCAATGATAATTATGATATCAATAATTAGAATAACAATAACTATAATAGCAAGTATAGTAGAGATAATCGGCTGATAATAATAATAATAATCATAATAATAATGATAATATTGATACAGGAATACAAACAATTGAGTAAATAAATTAAAATGATTTCAAAAATCAAACAGAAAATAAACAACCTCACTACACAAGGATTTCAAGAAGAGAAGAGAATATCAAATGATGAAAAAGTCAAAATTTTGAGATAAAAAGATTAAATTTTGACTTTTCATTGCATAAATTAGACTTCCTTTTTCAGAATTACGACTTAATATTGGACAAAATAGAAATAAAAAATCTCAATGAAGTCAGTTTTTCCATGGTTATATTTTTCAGGGGGGTAAATGGGCTTCAATCACCATTAAGTCCTGATCTTGAAATATTATATAACATATTTTCTCTAGTCAGGTTTAATCTCAGAGGTCTGTTATAGTGACTGAAAACAAACAGAATTAGATCACTCATATTTCATTTTTACTGTTCATAAATGTGTAAACATCTGTCATTTCAGTGTCAAATGTGACATTTTTTGAAAAAAGTCACCACTGATTTATTAATTTGTTAGTGTCACTCAGCCTGTTTGTCTCCAGCTTCATTAACTCAGTCAGTTTCAGTTTTTGAGTTTTATATCAGAGGTTTTTGCGTGAAGCTCTTTCTGGGTTTGTTTAAACTTTTTACGGTCGTTCTCGTCATCGTTCAGCACACGTGCTCTTTATTTAGTTTGGTTATGATTCACCAGCATCGATTTACTTTGACGTGTCCTGACAGAATATTTAACGGCTTCTTAAAAAATGGAAATAACAAAGAGAGAACATGAAGATGAAGAGAGTGAAGTCCTGACTTTATAAATGTGCAGAGAAATATCTGACAGAATATGATGGTGAAAAATCTATTTTTAAGGAGGATTTGATTATAAAGTGAGATAATCAGAGCTGAACGATTTAAGAAAAAGATCTAATTGAAATTTTTCTGGCAGATACAGAGATTTCAATTCGATTCATGATTTTCTTTAAATCAAACTTTAGTGAAGTTTTCCCAATGTACAGTAACATTTACAAACTTGGCAGAAAATTACATCAAACCATTGAAACATCAAAAGTTTTCACTGTAATGCGAGGATGAAAATGAAAACTGAAGGTAAAAACTATTTTAAACTTGAAGATATCCTATTTCCATATTACTGGCACTATTATTATTATTAATATTACTATTATTATTATTATCATTACTGTTATTAATATAAATCTATTGTTACTTCTATTATTCTTGCTAATATTGTTATTATAATTATTAATTATCATTATTATTACTCCTATTGCTGCTTTTGTTTTGTTTTGTTTTGTACTTCGACTATTATTGATTTATGTATTTCACAATATGTGTATCGATTTTATATGATGCCTATTTTTTGCAGGATGTGTCTGTATCTTTACCAAAAAAATTAAATAAAAAAGAGTTTGGGAAAAAAAAAAAAAAAAAAACTTGAAGATAAAAGGTCAATATTTTAAGATTAAAAGTGCAAATTTTGAAAAATAAAGACAAAAAGTCAAGATTTTGAGATTTAAAAAAAACAAAATCCAGATTTCATGTCATTAATCCAACATTATGTGAAAAAAGTTTAAACTTTCACTTTAAGGGTCAAAATTGAAAGATAAAGACAAATGTCTAATACAAAAAGTCAAATTTTTGAGATTAAGCATCAAAATTTTGAAATAAAGGCAATGTTTGAGATAAAAAAGCAGAAATTTTGATATGATTAATTCAAAATTGTAAGATTTAAGTGGAAACTATAAGAAATAAAGACAAGATTTATAGATAAAAGCTAAAAAAAATCTTTGGAAAAAAAAAGAAGATTTTGAGATAAATAGCCAAATTTTGACTTTTCTTAAAACCCTTAGTCAAACACTTCCACTGAGTCTGAACTTTAAATACGACTCTCGCTATTTTTAAACTGGACTTTTTAATCATATTTTTAGTTTTAACAACTGAGGAACAACAACAACAAAAAAAAACACCTTTGACTCTTAACTTATACAAACAGTTGAGTGCAAATGACTATTTTATGTTAAAAAAGATAAAATAAAATAAAAAACAATTAAAAATAAATAAATAAATAAATAAGTGATAATAAGAAAAACAAAATTCAACAATCCCAAAGAAAAAAGGATTTTTCTCAACAGTTTTACACTTAAACACATGTGTGTGAAACAGCTGAAACTAAAGATCCTGGGTCAGTCAGGAGTAAAAAAATTACAGTTTTGGTGAAAACATGTTCGTGATGTCTGAAACCGTGATTTCGATCAGAAAACGATAAATCTTTTTTTTTTTTTAGATTCTTTTTTTTTATTGTGATTTCACAGGTCCATACATTTAGTGAAAATACAAATCAAACATCTCATTTAGATCTCTTATATCATACTATCACAGCTCAGTTTGGAATAACCAAGACTCAGTCAGCAATACAGAAACATGTAAGGACCAATAAGGCATCAATAATATAACTGTATAACCATTTTTGAGTTTAGTAAAATGAAAATAAAGCATGAATGAAGTGGGGTAAACGTCCCTGACTCGTAAAGTCCTCTATTTGAGGAAATCTAAGATATCGACAAAGACAAAACCATTCCAGAAATAAAAAATAAACGATAAATCTTTCAACCCTAGTCTGAGCTGTAGGTCAGTAAGAAAGTCCAGATTCTTTAAGGTGAAAAACCTGTGCTTTTATTTCCTCCCTTTCTTTAATCACCTTAAACTCTGCCTCAGTTTCCTCCTTTAAAGACGGTAATGGTCCCTCACACTCTTTGTTCTGATAATTGTTCGTCAGGACTTTGTGAGGGATGCAAACATACGGGAACATTTAACCCGAGGAGATCAAAGACTTCCAGCTTCTTAAAGAAATCCTCATGTTTCTGCACTTTCACTCGTACTCACGGAGTTTGAAGCTGCTGCAGCCTGAGCCAACACACACGACCCGTCACACACTCCTAATCAGAGACAATTTACTCCACACATGAGTTAGAGGGAGAGTTAAGAACAGCCTGAACCAGGAGGAGAAGATGCAAAAAAATCTCATCAGCCACTTTATTTAAAACTTCTGCTCAAATATCGAATCAACCAATCACGTTTCAGTAACTCAGTTTATTTAGACAAAGGTCAAACTGAGCAGCAGGAAGGAGAAGAAAAGTGATTTAAGAGAGAATCAGAAATACTTTATTAATCCTATTGGGGAAATTAAGTGTAGATGCTCATTGCACAGCACAAGAATAGAGCAAAATACTAAAATAAGTGTGAAAATAGAATAAAATACCAAAATAAATACAATAAACAAGAAGTAAGAAATAAAATTACAGTAAGTACCAAAATATATTTGTGGGTCGATGACAAAAAGAGGGTCTAAAAAGCGTATTTTTAAAATGGATAAAAACATATTTCTGAGAGAAGAATTATGTTTTCTAACAGATTTCAGTAGTTGACCAACATTTCACAGTTTTTAGGTTCATTATTTTCATTGACCCATGAGACAAAACTAATAGGTTTTTGGATATTGCGCTTATGTGAGCTAAATGAGTGAAAATGTATATTAAACATTGAAAAACATGTATTGCACACTGAGAACACTGAATGCAGGTGAACTGATAAACAGATATTGACACTTTAAGTGAAGTGAACCAGATATTGCACTTTGTCCCACTAAAGATTTTGCTGTATAAAAATGTGAAAACTTGATAGAGCTCATTTACTAACCATATGCAGAATATATGCAGATTATCATTATTATTGGTGCAACCGTAACATTAGACTTTTATTTTAAAGTGAAGAGAATAAAACAGGAAACAGGAAACTGCATCAGCCAGAGGAGCCCAAATGACATTTGTGACCAAGTGGAAAAGTTTGTAGATTTCTCTGAAATACTGATAAAAAAGGTTTTTTCACTTCATTGGTGACTGGAACAATTTCCATGTCAGGTGGAACAACCAATGTAATAATGTGAAATGTTATTTTAACATCAAATTATTTATCTTATTCACAAATAAAAGAAATGAAACACACAAAATGAAAATGTATGAGTCACTACAGACACTTGAGAGATACTTGCCAATAATTTCACACAGAAAAAATAACAGGAACATATAAATATATTTTCATATATTTGGTTGCACCACCTGACATTTTTGGGTGCTCAAATTAAAAATACTAAAAAATGATGAACCTAAAAACTTTGAAATGTTGGTCAACTACTGAAATCTGTTTGAAAACATAATTCTTCTCTCAGAAATATGTTTCGTACGCTGCAGTTTCTTTTCTCTCAGCAGGAAACTTTCTGCCTGTTGCTTCTACTGCTTTTTCGCTATTTTTCATTTTCAAATGCTCCACCTGCTCCATAAACACTTCATATATGTTGTTGGAAAAGTAGTTTCACACTCATGTCATGAAAGGCCTCATGTCATACTTCTTTCATTGGGTCACGCTGGTGTTTTTCTCTTTCCACAGCGGGTACGAGTTCGACTACGATTACTACAGAGAAGATTTTTACGACAGGTAAGAGAAGAAAATGAAAGAGGGTAGAACCTTTTTCACCTTCACAGCACAGCATGACCATTATCAGCTCTTTAAAGGAGTTAGAAACAGATTATTTCTGCAGTTCAGCTCAGAAGACAACGTTAAAAATCAACTCTGAGCTTTTCAACCTGAACAAACCACAACGACAGGAACAAATGAGATGAGACGCCGTAGGAAATGTCAACAACATGTTTCACTTCTTCATGAATCATTTTAAGTTTGTATCTGATGGAAAAAAATTGCAAATATGTTCTGTCTCTCATGGTTAGTGGTTGGTGAAGACGTTTATTTAATAGCGTGTATTTCCCCCTTTAACATCAATGACAGCTTGAAGTCTTTTGTGCTCGTTGTGGATGAGGGTCTTTATTTTCTCAGTACCATTTTGACTGGTAAGAAGAACCGTTTTTCGGAGGTCAAGGACATTTAAGAACGAGACAGAACGTACTTGACGTCCAAACTCTAGAGGGGTCTCACCGAGTTACTATAAGAGGTCAGGAGACTGAGATGGCCACTCCAGAACCTTCACTTTACTCTGCTGTAGCCAATGGCAGGTCCAACATTTCGACTTTTCATCAAAAGATTTTAATATCTTAATTAAAAAATATGACTCCTTCTTTAAAATATGGACTTTTTTATCTCAAAGTTATTTTTTTTTTCTCGATTTTTTTTGTCCTTTATCTCAAATATTGGACTTTTTTGTTTTGCATAATTTCGACTTTTATATCAGATTTTTTTACCTGTTTTATCTCACAATTTTTTAATAATAATCTTCTACGATAATTTTATACATCACATTTTGACTTGATTGTCCAAAATTTCAATTTTGTGTCTTTAAATTTGACTTAATCAAAATTCAAATCTGTCTTTTTACTCAATGTTTTGTTTTGTTTTGTTTTGTTTTTAATTCCAAAATTCGAATTCATTTCTCAAAATTTTGACCAATAATCTCTATTTTTTTAATCTCGAAAATTTGAATTTTGTGGCCAAATTTCTGCATTTCATCTGAGGATTTTCACTTTTATCTCTAAATCTCTCTCAAAATTTTAGCTTTATCTCAAAATTAGGATTTTTTTATCTCTAAGATTTAAGTTTTTATTTTAAAAATTTGACTTTTTTTTGCAAAATGTTGACTTTTATCGACTATTATCTCAAAACTTTGACTTGTCCTTGTGAGACTGAGATGGCCACTCCAGAACCTTCACTTTATTCTGCTATAGCCAATGGCAGGTCCAATATTTCGACTTTTCATCAAAAGATTTTAATATCTTAATTAAAAAATATGACTCCTTCTTTAAAATATGGACTTTTTATCTCAAAGTTATTTTTTTTCTCAATTTTTTTGTCCTTTATCTCAAATATTGGACTTTTTTTTTTTTGCAAAATTTTGACTTTAATCTCAGATTTTTTACCTGTTTTATCTCACAATTTTTAAATTATAATCTTATACGATAATTTTATAGCTCAGATTTTGACTTTATTGTCCAAAATTTCAATTTTGTGTCTTTAAATTTGACTAAATCAAAATTCAAATCTGTCTTTTTACTCAATGTTTTGTTTTGTTTTTAATTCCAAAATTCGAATTCATTTCTCAAAATTTTGACCAATAATCTCTATTTTTTCAATCTCAAAAATTTGAATTTTGCTGCCAAATTTCTGCATTTCATCTAAGGATTTTCACTTCTATCTCAAAATCTCTCTCAAAATTTTAGCTTTATCCCAAAATTGTCCTTTTTCCCCATTTTTTTGGTCTTTTATCTCAAAATTAGGATTTTTTTCTCTAAGATTTGAGTTTTTATCTTATAAATTTGACTTTTTTGCAAAATTTTGACTTTTGATCTCAAAACTCTGACTTGTCCTTATGTTTTGGATCATTGTCATGTGTGAACGTCCAAGTACGTCTCATGTGCAGCTTCTGGGCTGATGAGTGTAAATTTTCCTCCAGTATTTTCTGATAACATGCTGCATTCATCCTTCATTCATCAGTTTGGACCAAGTTTCCTGAGCCTTTGTAGCTCACACATCCCCAAAACATCAGTGATCCACCTCCGTGTTTCACAGTAGGAATGGTGGACCTTTCATCATAGGCCTTGTTGACTCCTCTCCAAATGGAACAATGTTTATGGTTGTGGACAAAAAGTTCACTTTTGCTCTCATCACTCCAAATGACTTTGTTCCAGAAGTTTTGAGGCTTGTCTCTGTGCTGTTTGGCGTATTGTAAGCAGGAAATTTTGTGGCATTTGTGTAGAAATGTCTTTCTTCAGCCCATTTTTCCTCAAGTGCCTCCTTATTGTGCATCTTGAAACAGCCAGACCACATTCTTTCAGAGAGTCCTGTATTTCAGCTGAAGTTTTCCTGGAATTTTTTTCATGAATTCTGCCCGGGTATGTAAACTTTTGAGCATGACTTTTTGTGGTCTCAGACTCCAGGTCTCAGGCAGAAGAGAGAGTTAAAGAGGGCGTCCTGAGTGTATGAAGATATGTTAAAGAGGAGAGATGTTTGGACAGAGAGGAGAATGATTGAGGCATAAATCAGAGCTCTGACTGGTTGAGTCCAGCTGCAGGATGAAGAGGATCAAGAGGAAAGATGGATGATTCTTCAGGGAAGGTCAGAAAGTTAGAGAGGTCAGGGAGAGAGGCCGGGGCGCAGATGTGACTTTGCAGGTGCTTGTGTGTGTGAGTGTGTGTGTGTGTGTGTGTGTGTGCATCAACAGGAACCTGCCTGTAAATGAAGATTATACCTCGAGCTAAGTAAAGGTTCATCTAAAGACACTGACTTGTAAAGTTTTACCCAATATTGGTGTCGTGTCATAAGTGAGAAGGTTTTATCAGGACACTTACGTCCTTATTTGCACTTTCCATAAGTAACAGTGAGATTCTTGACTCGCATCCTCGGGGTCGGAGGTCAAAGTCAACGTCCTGTTGATGAAACTGGAGTTAAAATCTCAGCTGTGTGGTTTGGCTCCTGAAGCTGATAATAGCAGTTTTTATTTGTGAAATGGGTTTTGAAGAGAAAACTGAGTCCAAACAGTGGAATGGACGGGTCATGAGGAGGATTTCCAGGAAAGTGGAGCTCAGTTTCTGAACCAGTTTCTGGAATGATGACATATAATTCACAGGGAAAGCTCACACAGTTGTCTTTCTGCACAGCACACGGCTGTTTTATTTCAAGACCCACAAAGTTTAATTCACCCTGACAGGAGTAAGAAGAGGCAGAAGAAGAATCTACTCTGACCGACCCCGCTCTGTAAACTCTTCCCTCAAAAACAGATTTCCTGGAGAGAGCAGACAGTTGTTTGGCATCTTTGATCTCTGAGCACATCTTCACTGATTCCCCTCAGCATCGTCTCCACCTGCGTCTGTCTTCTCCCATAAGCCCTGATGCCTTTTACCTGCTCCGACAGCAGACTTTCAAAAGCCTGAGCGCTGGAGGAAATGAGCGGAGACGTGCGGGATCTGCTGCAGGAACTGCAGGACGTTTCTCCCTGCTCTTACATCAGTGACGGCTCTGATAATGACTTTCATCTGCTGCTGGAGCCTTAAGAGCTTCCACATTGTGACTGCAGAGGTCGGACCGACGCTCCACTCCTCCAGATGTTGTGATCGGTTCATCCAGAGTCAGGGAGCAGAAAAAAAATCACTCAGGAGTCGCTTTAGTCTCCGCTGGAGGGATTACCTTTTCTGTTCTGATGAAAGACAGAGAGTTCTGCTGTTACTCAGAGCGAATGTGCTGAATTAATGTGGCCTCTACCCCCCGACCCCCCGGGATTTACCAGGACTCTCACCTCTTTATTAAGACTTCAACAAACATTAGTTCAGCTGTGAGCAAAGAGTCGGAGCCAACGTTCAGACACGACTCCAGACTCTTCTACTGTGTTTGCAGTTCAGTAAATCAGCGTCTGAGTTTGTGACTCAGCATCAAAATAAAAGCAGGAAGTGACCAAATTCTGAAAACTAAAAAAGACAACCCCCTTTAGAGATCCCCTTAAAGTAAAAACTTCAGCTTTCTTTCTCAATATTTCAACTTTTTATCTCCAATTTTGACTTTTTTTTCTGAAGAATTTTGACATTTTAGCTCATGATCTTGACTTTTATCACAAATTTTAACTCATTATCTCAGAACTTTCACTTTCTAATCACAAATTTTGTCTTCATCTCACTAGATTTAGACTTTCATCACAGATTCTTGACTTTTCTAACAATATTAACTTTTTTTTCTAGAAATTTGACTGTTTTACAATCTGAAAATTTGACTTTTTATTCCAAAAGTTTGACTTTTTATCTCAAATTTCTCTGAAATTTCTTTTTTAATCAGTAAATTTGACTTTTTTTTCTATAATTTTAACTTTCAATTTCATTATTTTGACTTTCTTTCTTGAAACTTTGACTTTTTTATTCAGTTTCAAACATTTAATCTTAAAAGTTTTTCTCTCAGAATCTGTGATTTTTCTCTGAATTTTGACTTTTTTATCACAGAATTTGAATCCAAAATTCATCTTATCTCAAGACATTGATTTTTTTTATTTATCCCAGAATTTTACCTTTTATGAATGAAAGTTTTGACTTTTTATCTCAGAATCTTGATTTTTTTTTTCAATAATTTCAAATTTTTTTTCCAAAAACTTTTGTCGAATCTCAAATTTGTCCTTTTTCCTCCCCACATTTAGACTTTTTGTCTCAAAATCTTGAATATTATATTCTTTTTATTTCTGAATTGATGTTTTTTTCTTGAATGTCAGCCTTTATTGCCTAAACGTTGGCTTTTTACCCCGAAATTTCGACAATCACTGACGCTCTGGTGGAGCATAGAGGTGAAGGAAGTCGTCGGCCAAACATAGACGGCGCCCTCCCAGTTACTGACCTACAGAACCGTCTCAGACCCCCCCCCCCCCCAACAGTAGGGGAACCACACCCCAGGTCCAAACTCCGTCTCCTGGCTCAGACTTCGGTCTGCGGTTCCTCCAGATGTTGGAGCTCCTCTTCTCATCCGTCAGCAACAGTCGCCTGCTGGAGGAAACTGGACCAGGTTACCCTCCCGCCACATGCTGGCTCCTTGGACCCCCCCCCCCCCCATCTAAAACCCCAAACCCTCCTCCAGGCCTGAGATTTCCCACTGAGCTGGACCAACATCCGTCTTAGCAGGTGTTGAAACCTGCTGACCAGCTGTACCGCGGGACGCAACCGTGATTTATAGTCGGCGCTGGAATCTTCCCCCCCAACGCCAACCCCCCACCAAGAACGGGTCTGTAAACGTTCAGGAACTGCAAATGCATATGAACACTTATTGAAATGGAGAGTTCAAGCTCTGATCTTTGCTGGACGCTTCTCTCCCAGCTTCCACACGGATCATTCTTTCTTACTTTGCATTTTTCCCGCTGAGTTTACGTCTCTTTTGATTCTTCAGAGATTCTGCAGCCTGAGCCGAGATAACCTGAGCAGATATCACACAGCTCATAAATCCTCCTGAAAGTCTGAAAGCTCAGTAAATCTGAGGGTTAGAGACCTTATCTGCCTCGGTCTCAGAGACACAAACATGTTTTTAACAATCGCTGAAAACAAANATGATGAAAGGTCCACCATTCCTACTGTGAAACACGGAGGTGGATCACTGATGTTTTGGGGATGTGTGAGCTACAAAGGCTCAGGAAACTTGGTCCAAACTGATGAATGAAGGATGAATGCAGCATGTTATCAGAAAATACTGGAGGAAAATTTACACTCATCAGCCCAGAAGCTGCACATGAGACGTACTTGGACGTTCACACATGACAATGATCCAAAACACAAGGACAAGTCAAAGTTTTGGGATCAAAAGTCAAAATTTTGCAAAAAAGTCAAATTTATAAGATAAAAACTCAAATCTTAGAGAAAAAAAATCCTAATTTTGAGATAAAAGACCAAGAAAATGGGGAAAAAGGACAATTTTGAGATAAAGCTAAAATTTTGAGATAGAAGTGAAAATCCTTAGATGAAATGCAGAAATTTGGCAGCAAAATTCAAATTTTTGAGATTAAAGAAATAGAGATAATTGGTCCAAATTTTGAGAAATGAATCAGAATTTTGGAATTAAAAACAAAACAAAACAAAACATTGAGTAAAAAGACAGATTTGATTTTTGATTAAGTCAAATTTAAAGACACAAAATTGAAATTTTGGACAATAAAGTCAAAATGTGACACATAAAATTATTGTATAAGATTATGATTTAAAAATTGTGAGATAAAAGTCAAAATTTTGCAAAAAAAAAAGTCCAATATTTGAGATAAAGGACAAAAAAAATCGAGAAAAACAAACTTTCAGATAAAAAGTCCATATTTTAAAGAAGAAGTCATATTTTTGAATAAGGTTATTAAAATTTTTTGATGAAAAGTCGAAATGTTGGACCTGCCATTGGCTACAGCAGAATAAAGTGAAGGTTCTGGAGTGGCCATCTCAGTCTCCTGACCTCAATATCATTGAGCCACTCTGGGGAGATCTCAAACCTGCAGTTCATGCAAGACAGAGCAAGAATTTACAGGAACTGGAGGCTTTTTGCCAAGAAGAATGGTCAGTTTTAGCATCTGAGAAAATAAAGACCCTCATCCACAACGAGCACAAAAGACTTCAAGCTGTCACTGATGTTAAAGGGAGAAATACACACTATTAAAAACTGGGGGATGGAAACTTTTCATCAGGCTCATTCTGGAAGTTTCTGTTCTCATTCATATTCTCTAAGAAAAGGCCAAAGAATCATAAATTCTGCAAACTTTTGAGCACAACTGTGTTTCAACGTTACAATCACTTTAGCCCCTCCCACTTGTTTAGTAAAGCTACAGCTTTAAGGTTAAACCCTTAAGGTGGTTTAACAGAACCAAAACAACTCAGTGACCTGAGTCTGTGGCTGAAAAACGATCGTTGGATCATTAAAAACCTTGAACAGAGCTGACTCTGTGTGAAACCCAGACTGGAAGACCTCAAATATGCTGTTTTCCTTTAAGAAAGTATCCAGCTGACCGTAAACAATTTTCTGAAGAATTATGGAGGGGAGGGGGAGCATTAAAACGTCGTACCTGTCAGGAGCAGGAACCCTGTGGTTGATGAATGTCTTCATTCACAGCCTGGAGCAGCAGGAGTCACAGCTGAAAATCTGGCAGAGAGAAACGACTCAAGGTGTCGAAGGGATTCTGAGGTTTTTCTCTCCTGATGTGATATTGTACATCATGAAATATTCCCTCAACAATCACTGGAGACAAAAACAAGTGTAGAAACAGATGTGCAGATATCTGGAAATAAACAGTAGGTCAAAACGCCCCAAAGAGACAAAATAATCTCCTTTAAAGAGTTTATTCATTCTTCTTTTTAAAGTGGAGATGTTTGAGATAAATGAGGAAAATGAAGGATTATCCAAATACCACAAAACCTCATGAGAGTGTAAAGAAATTAACTAACTGTCTTCAGACAAAGACAAAGGGTCTTTTTCTCCAGCAGCTTTATACTTTCATAAATCATAAAGCATGAAAAAAAAATTTCCATTTACAATAACTGACATTCAATTTTTAGAGTTTAATTACTGTGGATACTTGTCAGGACGGTTGCACCACCTGACATTTTGGGGGTTTGAGGAACCAAAACACAAAAAAACATGTTATATTTTAATAGTTTAAAGATGTGTTCAAATAACACAGGTTTCATAGAATAAAGAAATACATGTGATGAAATACTCAATTCATGATGGAAGGAAATATTGCACTCAGACACAAAAAAAGGGGACGTCACCTCATTGACCCACTTACAGAATAACAGAGTTGGTTTGAAGTTGTCTTTTTAAATAGACTTTATGGATTTAATAAAGAACCCAAATGAAGTCAGCCAGCTTTAAAGAGAAGTTAAAATTCACAATGAGGCTGAAGAAAAATGAGGTTAAACAGCTGCTTCCTGATAAAAAACACAGAGTCAGATGTTGAGTGGCAGAGTTAATGTGGGAGCAGCTCGGCTCAGTGTAATTGTTGTCTGCTGTTGCATACTTTTCAGCTGCAATCAAAACATTTTTCAGACACATCGAGGCAGCGAGGATCGTCCAAACACAGATGAGAGTCACCGTCTGAGTCTCCACCATTGTTTTCACATGATTCATGTTTGTGCACATGAAATTATGGGATGTATTTCCTCCAAATGAAGTGTGCCGTCTTCTGTTAGAGGTTTATGAGCCTGATTTCACTCTCTGGCCGTTACCTGATGGTGATTTTTGTGTGTTTTTTGTATGTTCGTCCTCAGGTTGTTCGAGTACCGTGGTCGCGTGTCTCCTGTCCCGCGGGTGGTGCCGGTCAAACGCCCTCGGGTGGGGGTGCCGTTGGTGCGGCGGGTCAAATCTCTGCCTGTCAAACTGTTGGCACGAAACGCCTCCGTCATCTCCACCAGCAACGGCAACAAACAGAGACGTGAGTTTCACCTCCTTTCTCTCTTTTTTTTTTTTACGTGAGTTTGTGGATGAAGTTTTTCACTCACTTTGACTCAAACTTCCTTTTTCATAAATCACTTTTTCATGAAGAGTTTAAGCTCTAACAGCATCATCTGCACTTTTTTTATGAAGAACTTATTCCTCACCATGCTCAGATTGAAGGTCTAAGAGTTGGGCTGAACGATTTATTGTTTTCTGATCGAAATCGCAATTTCAAACATGGTGATCATGTGATCGTTAAAGCTGCGATTTTTCCTGCTCCTGACTGACCCAGGATCTGTTATATCAGCTGTTTGACACACACATGTCTTTGAGTTGAGATTGAGATTCAATTTGGTCATTTTAGGGGGCTGGGACAAAGGAAAAATGACATTTTAGGGAGAACTTCAGACTTATTTGGCATTTTCTAAAACAATTTCAAACATTTTCTCTCTAATTTTATTTAGATTTGGCATGTTTTAGTATTTTGTATAAACAAATTTGTATAAATTTGATGGGTGGGACGTTAAATATCCTCCAATTCTGGAATGATCAATACAAAGGTCGACTATGAACAGTCCAGTTTCTTTGAGACGTACTGAGTTTTTCTTTAAGCTCCTGACAGAAATGATAAATGAAGACACTCGGGCTGAACGATTTATCATTGTCTGATCGAAATCGCAATTTCAAACATGGTGATCATGTGATCGTTAAAGCTGTGATTTTTTCCTGCTCCTGACTGACCCAGGATCTGTTATATCAGCTGTTTCACACACACCTGTCTTTGAGTGTGAGACTGTTGGAAAAATACTTTTTTCTTTGAGATTGTTGTTGATTTGATTTGATTTAACTTGACACAATTAAGGATATTTTGTGCAACATCATTTTTAAAAGTTAAGAGTCAAAGATAGCTCTTTTTGTTCTTCAGCTTTTATAACTAAAAATACAATTTAAAAAGTCTGGTTTAGAAAAAGCAGAATGGGTGTTAGGTTTTGAGAAGAGTCAAAATGCAACAACTTATCCAAAAATCTTATCTGTATTTTTTTTGCCTCTGTATTTATTTCTCATCATTTCAACTGTAATCTTAGAATTTTGACTTTCTCTAACAAAATTTCAACTCTTTTTTTCCAAAGACTTTTTATCTCAGACTTTTGTCGCCTTGAAATTTTGACCTTAAATGAGAAAGTTTGGACTTTTTTCACATAATATTAAACTGATTTCTTAAACTTAAGACGTTTCATCTCTAAATCTTGACTTTTTGTCTCAGAATTTTGTCTTTATTTCTCAAAAACTTCACTTTTCATGTTAAAATATTGACTTTTATTTAAAAGTTTGAAACAGTTCTTACCTTCAGTAGTAGCTTTTGATGTAATTTTCTGTCAAGTTTGTAAATGTTACTGTACATTGTGAAAACTTCACTTAAGTTTGATTTTAAGAAAATCGTGAATCGAATTGAAATCGCTGTACCTGCCAGAAAAATCGCAAGTAGATCTTTTTCACTACATTATTTTTAAAAGTTAAGAGTCAAAGATAGCTGTTTCTGTTCTTTAGTTTTTATAACTAAAAATACAATTTAAAAAGTCCGGTTTAGAAAAAGCAGGAATGGGTGTTAGGTTTTGAGAAGAGTTAAAATTCGACAACTTATTGAAAAATCTTCTTTTTCTGACTCTGACTCTGAATTTATTTCTCATAATTTCGACTTAAATCTTAGAATTTTGACTTTCTTTCTCAAAATTTCAGCTTTTTATTTCAAAATGTAGACTTTTGTCATCTTAAAATTTTGACCTTAAATGAGAAAGTTTGTACTTTTTTCACATAATCTTAAACTGATTTCTTAAACCTGAGAAGTTTCATCTCTAAATCTTGACTTTTTGTCTCAGAATTTTGTCTTTATTTCTCAAAAACTTCACTTTTCATGTTAAAATATTGACCTTTTATTTAAAAGTTTGAAACAATTCTTACCTTCAGTTTTTATTTTCATCCTCACATTAGAGTAAAAGCTTTTGATGTTTCAATGGTTTGATGTAATTTTCTGTCAAGTTTGTAAATGTTTCTGCAAATTGTGAAAACTCCACTAAATTTTCATTTAAAGAAAATTGTGAATCCAATTGAAATCGCTGAATCTGCCAGAAAAATCACAATTAGATCTTTTTCTAAAATCGTTCAGCTCTATCTGAGAGGCAGAAATGTAATGACACACATGTGGACACGAAGTCTTAAGAGGTTAAATATGAGCCACATTCAACTGACCAGTCCAGAAAATGTCTTATTTCAAGATATTTAGAGACAAAAATGCATCAGATTTGCTTGAAATGAAGTCAAAAAATCCGCCGATGGAGTAAGAAAGTCGAGCAAATTTGTTTAATCCTATTGGCAGATTTTTTCAGACGTCATTTTTGTCTTTACATAACTCAAAATAAGACATTTTTCTGGACTGGACAGTTGAATGTGGCTCATATTCAACCTCTTAAATGTGTCATTTAAAAACCTTTATCTATTCAACACATTTAGAGAAACTTCCCAAGTTATCTTTTGGTGATACCACAACTTTACACCCAAAAACGTGTAGTTATGAACAATAACACTTTTAATTTAAAAACTAGTAGCTCATGTGTGACTCGTATCAAGAATAAAAAGACAGTTTTTACTAAAAATCAGACATAAACACTTGTTTATAGTTCAGTTTTTGCACCGTTGCAGGGGCGAACGGCTACTTTCAATTAGACATACAGTGCGTTCAGTGTAAGATTTGTAAAGAACTCAAAAAATATTTGTAGAAAATTGCACGGACAAAAATATTGATTCGTTCTTTTTCATTTGCAACATGAATGTTCAAAATGAAACGGTGGCGGATTTTCTCCCATTGAAAGGAGAAGTTGTTTATTCAGTTTGTAGTAAAGCTGCAAAATTTGTTCAATCCTGCTACATTTCTTCATCTTTTCTGCTCTTTATTAAAGTTAATGAGGCTGTGTGACCCTCATCTGTGTCATCTCACAGTAAAATAAGAAAAGACAGGATCTGACATTGATAGATGTGTTTACACTCAGGATATTTTCCACTTTTTTGCCGTATAATCTGATCCAGGATGTTATTATTGGAGCCATTTGTTGCTGATGTGGTTTTGATACAGAGTGGTCAGCGATGATTGGTCAGATGGACTTTAGTGAGTGAACTTTAAACGCTGAACTTTGAGCGAACAGCAGGTCGATTCAGCATCTGGAAGCAGCTAAGATCTGAAAAAGTGGAGTGGATGAAAACCATGTGTCAGGTTCACGTCATGTCTTCGCTCGTGTTGTGGGAGTCGTTCTCGGTCAGATGTGAAATAGCAGCTCTCGATGAGCTGTTGTGGAAATATCCATGTCCGCTCCATTAACTTGTAGTGGCAACGAAGCCTGACTCTCGTGTCGATTCTGAGATGAGGTAATAAACTTCATGTCTTTTCGCTTTACCCGACTCGCTCAAACGCTCAGAAAGTCTCAGCAGCAACGACGACAGCTCTTTAGTTTTGAAACTGAAACTTCTTTTATCAATTAGGGAAACAGCTGGAGGTACAATAACCTCCACTGCGCCGGTCGTGGGAATGCATGAAACGGCATCAATCTGGGTCCTGCCATTACAAAACAGCCTTCATCTGGATAATCAAAGGAGAAAACAAGTATTTATACAATGTTTGGGGTTTGTAATGAAACTATAATGTGCTTTAACTCACTGATAATAAACCAAAGTGACAATAAAACCACCATGGCGTGGAGATGTTTTCCTCTAACAGTGAAACGTGAAACAGACCGGGATAAATCTGAACTTTGACAGGTGCAGGGTCAGAGTCTCAGCAGAGTTTGGTGTTTTTACGTTCAGCCGTTTAAACGTGGACTGAATGAATGTTAACGGAGCTGAGATCATGTTTTAGTCTCTGAGTCTGAGGTGGTGATGTGCAGATTGATACTGACAAATCAACTGCTCTGATACCTGATCTTTATGCTCTAAAATCTGTTCTCAATTCAACATATCAACACCTTTGATACTTCAGATATTTGAGGGAACATTGAAAGTGCAAAATGCTTAAATGCAGAATAAGTGAACTCAAAATGAATTGATGCTTAAGCACAGAATAAATTCTTAAGTGCTAATTGTGTACATGTGGACGGTAAATATGCAAATGAGTGGGTCTGAAATATGTGAGTCCAGGATGTGTAAAAACAGAATGTGTAACTGTGAAAGGCAAAGGGTACAGAATGTGTAAGTGTGGAAGGCGTAAGTGCAAATTGTGTAGGTGCGGGATGCGTAAGTGCAGAGTGTGTAAGTGCAAATTGTGTAAGTGTGGAATGTGTAAGTCCAGAATGTGTAAGCACAGAAACATGTAAAATCAGAATGTGTAAGTGCACAATGTGTAAGTGTGGAAGGCAAAGGGTACAGTATGTGGTAGTGTGAAATGTGTAAGTGCGGAATGTGTAAAAACAGAATGTGTAAGTGCAAATTGTGTAAGTGTGGAATGTGTAAGCGCAGAAACGTGTAAAATCAGAATGTGTAAGTGCAGAATGTGTAAGTGCAGAATGTGTAAGTGTGGAAGGCATAAGTGTGAAAGGCAAGGGGTACAGAATGTGGTAGTGACGAATGTGTAAGTGCAAATTGTGTGAGTGTGGAACGCGTAAGTGCAAAATGCGTAAGCACAGAAATGTGTAAAATCAGAATGTGTAAGTGCAGAATGTGTAAGTGTGGAAGGCAAAGGGTACAGCATGTGAAAGTGTGAAATGTGGAAGTGCGGAATGTGTAAAAACAGAATGTGCAAGTGCAGAATGTGTAAGTGCAGAAATGTGTAAAAACAGAATGTGTAACTGTGGAAGGCATAAGTGCAAAATGTGTAAGAGTGGAACGTGTAAGTGTGAAATGTGCAAGTGCCGAAATGTGTTAAAACAGAATGTGTAAGTGTGGAACGTAACAGTGTGAACATATCAGAATGGAAGGCTTACGTGCAAAATGTTTTAGTGCAGAATGTATAAGTGCAGAATGTGTAAGTGTGAAAAGTGTAAGTGCAGAATGTTTCAGTGTTCAAGCCATAAGTACGGATTGTAAGAGCAGAATGTGTAAGTGCAGTATGTGCAAATGTGAAAGGCATAAGTACGGATTGTAAGTTTGGAAGGCGTAAGTGTGAAATGTGTCAGTGCTCTATGTGTAAGTGCAAAATTTAAAAGTACAGAACGATTGAGTGTTGAAGGCGTTAGTGCAGGATGCAGTATTGTGGAAGGTATAAGTGCAAAATGCGAAAGAGCGGAATGTGTAAGTGCAAAATGTGTCCTGTAGCTTTTATTCCCCTGCATCCTGTTGCAATCCCCAGCCCCCCCCCCCTCCCCATCCCCACTAACTGTTACAGTGCAGTCTGCTGAGGGTCAGTGTGATGCATCCTCGTGAGTCTGTGTGTGCACCTCTCAGTGTCTGTGCTACAACACCTTCCCTGTCACCCTTCCCCCTCCCACATGTGCAAGTGTTTGATTTTTATGGTAACGGTTATGTTGCTTACATGCTGAGGTGTCTTTTTTTTCCTTATCCTAAACTATAGGAGCCTGGTCTGGTTTTTGCTTTTTTTTCCCCTCTTCCTTCCTCTTGTACTCTTTTTCCTTATCTAAGCTGTGCAATGAAATTAAGTATCTTATATCTTGTATCTTGACTCTTGTTTGCAGCGACATTAGTCCAGAGGAGGCAGAGCTCAAAGAAAACTCCAGAGAAAAATCTGAGACGTTTAGTTTTAAAGAGTAAAAGTGAAAGAAAAAATAAATCTTTGTGTTTACACTGTTTATAACGAGATCCATCATGGAGAGTCAGAGCTCTGAGACCACACACACACACACACACACACTCTTCAGTCCTGTCATCATCGCTGCTGTTTGTTTCTTTCTCCTCAGAAACATGAATTAGTTGAAACTGAAACGTCACCTCTGGATTTTTTCCACCACGTTGACTTTTATTAAAACCAGGAGGAATCAGAGCGGAGCAGCTACGATCATGTGTTTCTGTTTGTTAATGAAAGGTGATTATTAAACTCTGGCTCATCTGTTCAGTCCTCAGACTCACAGCTGGTTGTAAAGTTTCTCTGGAGGTCAAATCTGCTCTCAAACATCTTTTACTTCCATAATTTTTCCGTCTCATGCAGGAGTGTGCGGCTTTATATTCAGTTTCTCCTCGTTCATCCAAGAGCAGACGCTGCCAGAGACCTGACTGTTTTATCCTGAGGTTGTGGGAAAGGCCTTCAGAAAGTGGAGCTGGAGTTGAGTGATGGTGTCAGGGTGGAGTTTACGGCTCAGGGGAGGATATTTTGGAGCTTTGGTGGAGCTGTCAAACCTAAATCCCTCCATTAGTTTAAGCTCAGGGATGAAAAAAATGCTTGCGCTGCGGTGATGTGGTTCCTGTAAAACTCAACCAGGGATGTTCAGACGCCAGCTCTTCTAAAACGGCAGCTCAGTCTGTGGATTCAAAATAAAGCCGTCCTTACAACCTGGCAACCATCTTGTACAACCTGGCAACTAGGGGTGCAACCGATCAAAAAACTCATTTTTCTGATCAGCATAGATAGATAGATAGATTTCAATTTCATGATTTTTGTTGAACTTTTCCACAAAGAGAGCAAAGTTGACTCAAAAGTGGACACTGAGCACTGATGAAGCTGGTTTTGTTTGCACAGAGTCCTCCGACGAAAGCATATTTGTTCACCTGAGACTAAAAACTCTCTAACTCCTACAAAGTTTTACCTAAAAAGCTCAAATTTCACCCAGATGTAGATGAGAAGGTGTAGAAGTGATGTGGTGGATGTTTTATGTCTGACATGAAGCATCTTGAAGTAAATGATGTTCAGAAATTGATTATAAAAAATTGAAGTAGAAAGAAAATTGGTGTTTCAGCTTTATTTATCCTGATGTGGATTTTAGCCAAATATAAAAACATGACATTTACTGAAACTAGAGACTTTAATCTTTCAAATGAGGAGAAACTGATGAATTTTGACCTTGACAGGAAGCAGCTGTAGCCATTTAGATCATTGGCGAGACCCATTCATCACCTTGCGTCTTCACATTCATGAAGAGGAACAATCTGTGACTGTGAACTACAATCTCATGATTTTTGTTGAACTTTTCCATGAAGAGCGTAAAGTTGACTACAAAGAGGACACTGAGCACGGTCGAATTCAAAATGAAGAATTAAAATTTACATTTAAGTCAGGATTCCAGAAAAAGAAGAACTGAAGTATTTGATTAATGTCATGATTTCTAGGAAAACAAAGCTGGAGAATGAAGTTAGAATCCTCGAAAAAAAGGAAGAAATTCCCAAAAATAAGAGTCAGATTTTTTGTTTGCAGAAGATTTTTAAGATTTCATTGGTAATGCTAGTAAGAAAACAAATAAGGATCTAAAATAAAAACTGGAATTCTTAACTGTAAGTCTCCTTGATGAGAAACAATCTGTGACTGTGAACAACAATTTCATGATTTTTGTTGAACCTTTTCCACAAAGAGAGCAAAGTTGACACTGAGCACTAATGAAGCTGGTTTTGTTTGTGCGAAGTCTTCTGCCTCAGACAAAAAACTCTCTAACACCTACAAAGTTTTACCTAAAAAGCTCAAATTTCACCCAGATGTAGATGAGAAGGTGTAGAAGTGATGAGGTGGATGTTTTATGTCTGACATGAAGCATCTTGAAGTTAATGATGCTCAAAAATTGGTTATAAAAAATGAAGCTGTTTCAGCTGCATTTATCCTGATGTGGACTTTAGCCACCTATAAAAAAAATACATTTTCTGAAACTAGAGACTTTAATCTTTCAAATGAGGTGTCACTGATGAATTTTGACTTTATGGTTCTTCAGTTATAAGCTTTAAAAACACAGCGTGGTATATGAACCAGGAGATGAAGTGTAAGGGGTTAAATGAATGACATAATTTGCGTATTTCCTCTCTTCACCTGGAAACTCTTTCACGCCCCCCCCTCCCCTCTTCTTTTTCATCTCTTCACCTCTTCGTCCCCCCCTCCTCCTCGTCCTCCTCCTCACGTCTCCATCAGCTCTTCCAGGGGAAAAGTCTCGTTCAGGATTCGACCCCTTTTGACCCGAAGCAGCTGAGAACAATCTGTCTTTGTGGTTTTGTTTTGCGCGTTTAGAAAGGATAATTAAACCCAATCATGAAATGAACGGCTGAATTCTTCTTCTTTTTTTTATTGTTTGTTACAGAAGCATCAATCCGTGAAGTGTTTCTGAAAGTGATTAACTTTGGTTTCTTATTCTGCCTCCTTTTAGTCCAGTTGTTTAGAAACAGCAGCTTTGTCTCCAGCTCAAACTCATAGTTGTGGGTTTGTCTTCAGCTCCAGCAAATGTTTGGTGAGAAAAAGTCTGTTTGCATGTGTGACTCAATGGATGAGAGAGACAAACAAACTTTGCGTAAAACAGAGCTGTAATCGAGCGTGAAACCAGAAGTCGATCTGAAGCAGAAACACAAAAAGATTAAACTCTGAGAGTGAAAGTGATGGAGCTGATGCTGAAATTATGGTTAGAAATAAACTAAAGTAGTAAAGTAGCTAAAGTGCCATCTTTGAAGACAAAATGTGCACAACAGTGACTTTTTGGGAGCTAAAACAAACATTAATGTGAAGTTTAGGTTGGTCGACCACAACAATTTACCCTTTGGCTCATTAAAACATGATGAAGTGTCACTATTGGACACCAAAACACATGCATGAGTTTCCTCCAAGGAGCAAAAACATGCACGAAACCCTTTACACTCCATCTAATTCTGATCTATTTACCATGTTATGTTTTTAAATCTTATAACTGTAGAAACATAAAGTCAAAATTCATCAGTGACTCCTCATTTAAATGATTATAGTCTCTAGTTTTTCCTCTTCATTTTATATAACCAATTTTTGAACATCATTAACTTCAAGATGCTTCATGTCAGACATAAAACATCCACCACATCACTTCTACACCTTCACATCTACATCTGGGTGAAATTTGAGCTTTTTAGGTAAAACTTTGTAGGAGTTAGAGAGTTTTTAGTCTCAGGTAACCAAGACTCTGTGCAAACAAAACCAGCTGTATCAGTGCTCAGTGTCCACTTTGTTGTCAACTTTGCTCTCTTTGTGGAAAAGTTCAACAAAAATCATTAAATTGTAGTTTACAGTCACAGATGATGCCTGTGAAATTGATGAAATTGAATGTCAGTTATTGTAAATGGAAATTAAAAATACAGTGGCATTATTTTATGCTTCAACCTTTTTAAATAAAACATTCTTTGCAAATAAAAATTTTTTTAAAGCTGTTGAGAAATGTAAAAAAACTTTTGTCCCGTAATTTTCACCTTGTCAAATGTCAGGGTGGTGCAACCGTAACATTAGACTTTTATTTTAAAGTGAAGAGAATAAAACAGGAAACAGGAAACTGCATCAGCCAGAGGAGCCCAAATGACATTTGTGACCAAGTGGAAAAGTTTGTAGATTTCTCTGAAATACTGATAAAAAAGGTTTTTTCACTTCATTGGTGACTGGAACAATTTCCATGTCAGGTGGTACAACCAATGTAATAATGTGAAATGTTATTTTAACATCAAATTATTTATCTTATTCACAAATAAAAGAAATGAAACACACAAAATGAAAATGTATGAGTCACTACAGACACTTGAGAGATACTTGCCAATAATTTCACACAGAAAAAATAACAGGAACATATAAATATATTTGCATATATTTGGTTGCACCACCTGACATTTTTGGGTGCTCAAATTAAAAATACTAAAAAATAATGAACATAAAAACTTTGAAATGTTGGTCAACTACTGAAATCTGTTAGAAAACATAATTCTTCTCTCAGAAATATGTTTTTATCCATTTTCAAAGAACTTTTTAAAAATAAGTTTTTAGACCCTCTTTTTGTCATTGACCCTTATAATTTGATGAAGTTATGAGAATGGCAAATGGCGCGCTGATTCCCTGGTGGAGTGAAAGAGGTTAAAGAGAGAGAGAGGTAAAAATGAGACAAGAGGGAAGACAAGAAAATCACACACACACACACACACACACAGAGAGCTGGTGAATTATGGTGGTTATTTTGAGTCATGTCGTGAACAAAAAGAAGAAAAAGAACAGTCAGCAGATGTGTTTTTGACCCTGCGCTCTAACGCTCTCCTCACACTTTGGTTTCACTTTATGACATGAGAAAAATGATCCATCATCCCCGTGAAACAAAGAAGGGTGGTGAAAATACTGCAGAATAAAGAGAAATCTATATAAATCAGACAAAAACATGTAAAATAAACTTTAAATAGCGTCGTTTTCTGGACCCCAGCTGCTTTCCTCTCCTCCTCTCCGGCCTGCAGGACAAACGGAGGATGAGACTCTGTCAGGAAGAAAAAAAAAAAAAGGCCTGAAAATCTCTTTGAAGCCGTTTTGATCATCAACGTGGGGAGTCTCTTTTTTTTTTTTTCTCTCCACTTAGCACGTCAAAGATAAAAAGCTGCACGGCGGCAATGACAGGATGACACACGGCCCAGAGGAACAGAAACGCTCGGTCGCCTCCGGGCGCAGAAACATCAGAAACATCAGGAGACGGAAACTTTCAGACCTGGAGAATTAAAACCTCTGCACCCGGGATGTTAGGATTTAGGTAAAATTTCATTCATTTATATATTTAGGTTTTTAATTTTCAATATTCTTATTCCCACACTCTTAACCTCCAGAGACCTGCGCGTTTTTCCAGAGTGATTTTTTTTATTTTCTCTTTGCTGTTTGGGATCAGAAAAACCTAAAAGTTGAATTAACCAAACTTTGTCTTTGTACAGGAAGTTTGTTTATTAGTGTTATTGTTCAATAAAGAGTCAAAGTATTGATTGAATTTGAAAATAAAGAGATAGGAAGAAATAATTATGAGATAAAATTCCAAACACAGAGTCTTAAAAAGTCAAAAGTAGGAGATAAAAGTCACAGATTTGTCGTCAAAATAAGAGATCAGGAACTTGAAATTAAAAGATGGAAAAGTCAAAATTATGAAAAATGTCAGAGTTAAGGGTTAATATCAATAACTAGGAGGTTAAAAAGCCACAAGTTTGGATTTAGAGGCAATATAAGAATTGTAATTTTTGAAAATCAAAATAGAAAAAGTCTAAATAAGGAAATTAAATGTGAAAATATGGAAAGAAAAGAATGAAACTGAGGAGATGAAAAGTCAAAATTATGGACAGAAAGTAACAAAAAATCTATAATTATGGGGTTAGAATTTCAAAATAATTAGATAAAAAAATTCAAAGCAGATTTAAAAAAAATAATAATCAGAATTAGGAGGTAAAAAGCAAGAAGTTTAGATTTTGAGGGAATTTTTTTTAATCAAAATGTTAAAAGTCTAAATAAGGAAATCAAAGGTTATTATATGGAAAGAAAAACTAAAATTGGGGGGATAAAAATACAAAATTATGGACTGAAAGTCAAATTTAAGAGATGGAAATACATATGGGTTAATATTCAAAATAAGGAGGTTCATAAATTTTTTATTATGAGATAAATTGCACAAGTGTGGATTATAGTCAAAGTCAAAAATAAACGTCATGAATAAAGTTGTTTTTATTGTGATGTCACCAAAATAACTCAGTTGGGTCCAAACTTTTCTTTCCAAAAGTTTCGTGTTTAACAGTGAAAATGACCAACATGTTTGTCTGACATGTTTATAAACAGTAAAATAAAAAAATCTGTCTCTAAGTTCAGTCAAACATGTTTGTGTCATTATTACAAACCTCTGGGATAAAAACCTCACCGGAGAAAATATGTCAGGATTTATTTTTATTTTTTTTTTTTTATAACAGGAGCAGCATCAGGACTTTATCAAAGCTCATTAACTAAAGTTATGAAAATAAAAGTGAAAAAATGGTTTTATTGAGAATATCTTGCTCAGACTTTTGAGATAAGAATCAAATCTATGCTTTGATCTGACTTTATTATCTTAAAACTTTGAATTATGATTTTTTAATCCCAAACATTTAACTTTATATATGCAAAATAATCTCCAACAGATTTTCATTCTTATTTTCTAACTTGAGAAATTAGCTTCTATATGACTGTTTTAAAAAGAAAAAAAAATAGCTCCAAATGTTTCTGAACCTGCATTTTGAACCTTTTTTAATTATCAACTTTTGTTGTTTCTTCACAATTTTAAACCTTTTGATTTAGTCTTGTTTTTTCTTGTTCTTTTAAACCATAAACATTAATGAAGCACATTTTTGCATCACATCAAAAGTGTTTCTTTGAGTTTTTGAGATTCTACAGTTTTTACAGAGCTTTAGATTCATACCAGTAAACTATGAACTGTCTATTTTTTTATACAAACAGAGGTTTTCTTTAAGAAATGATAAATGTACACACTATTTAAAACATTATTAATTAAAGCGACAGATTAAAGCTGGGGCTGCGTTAAAATGGACCACGGGCCTTAATTTGGAGATGCCTGCTTTAACATTAAAATTGTTTTCTTTCATTGTTTTAAACACAGATGATTGAAAGCTGTTTGTGCACAAAAATTTAATGGTTTTATTATTATTTTTAGTTTTAAAAAAGTCTCATTATAATCAATATGAGCCTCGTTCAACTGACAAACCCAGAAACGTCTTATTTCGAAATTTTAAGAGACATGAATTACACCTGGATGTTTGCAAAAAGTGATAATAAAACATGAAAAATGTCTTAATGCAAGAAACTAAAAAGGTGATTTTTTTCTAACCCCATTGAAGAGTTTTGTTGTTATTATTTATAAGTGATTCAAACATTATTTTTGTCTTGATTTAACTTGGAATGGGACATTTTTCTGGACAAATTTAGTGAAAATGTTGCTTATTCTATATAATTAGACAGTTTTATGTTAAAATAATACACAAACACTTGTTTTGATTTGAGCCATGTGTTATTTTTGAATGTTTTCACAAACACTTATTTCCATTTTGTTCGGTTTTAATGAAGCTTGAATGATCGATTTAAAAAAAAAAAAAGAAAAAGAAAGAAACTCCCAGAGAGAACAACATTGTTGAAAGTGACTGAAATAAATACCCAAAATATTTTCAGTTTTATAGATTATAGAAGGATTTAAAGCTGATGTGTGTTTATTTCCTTTTCCCACACTTATTTAAATCAGATTTTATGACTCAAGCTTTTATTTATTTTAAACTTGAAAGATGCAAAAGTAAAGAAACTATTAGTAAAGAAAACTGAAATGACTGTAAACATCGTCTTTTTTCTCCATCTCATGATATTTTAACACATCAACCTTTAACATTCGTCTTTAGAAAAATGAAGTCAGTGTTGCTTTGTTTTTCATCCAAAGTTAAAATTCATTCAGTTGTAAAACACTTGAATATTTGCTCTTAAGCTTTTACTAACATAAGGATGTAGAAGTTGATGAGTTTTATTTTATGTGTTTTATTTGTTTGTTTTTATTTTATAGGCGTTGAAGTTTAGTTCCTGATCTTCTTAGTCTTATAAACTTAAAAAAAAAAAAAAAGTTTGACCGTCTTGTTTTTCTCTGCGTCTCCTCTTCTGAATCCAGAACAAACAGATTTTTCATAAAGAAAACATAAATAATGTCTCGCAACACGCTCAAATAAAAAAAAGAGAGGTAGCTTATTGTTGGAAAGTCTATTTCTCTTGTGCAAAAAAAAAAAAATTCCTCAAAATTTTAGAGAAACAGAAAGAAAAACAAGGTGTTTTTCAGTGTTTAGTAATTTACTATTATTATTTTACCAACAAAAACAAAGAGAGGTAGTTAAGTCTTGTCAGACTAGTGTCAGAACAAAAATGATAAATAGATAAATTGAGAGGTAGTGTTGTCTTCTTTCTTTTTTCTGTCTGAAAATGTTCTGAGTTTTTTCGGGTCATGACACGTGCGGCGTTCCTGCTCATCCTCCTGACAGGTGCTTTCATCATAATAACACCAGTAGCTCAGAGCAGCTTTTCTCTATTATAAACATCAGAGGTCTGTAGAAAATGGTCTGTGGTCTGAGAGAAACACTACAACATGTTTAGGGAATTTATAAAAATCACCGCTGACAGAATTTTCCCACCAAAAAGCAGGAACATGTTCGGGAAAAAACAAAAAAAACAAAAATTTTTATCCGTCTAAAATCCCTGATATAGATTTTCTAAAACATCCTGCATGAGGCTCCAAAAACACGTTAACACAGAGTAATCTAATCATCTTAATTACAGTTTTTCACAGTCACTTTGGAGCTTTTCTCAAAACAATAACCTGCAGAAGTGTCACGTACTAAAACATCAATAAAAGTGTGTGAGTGATCAAAATGAAAACTCCTGACATCAGTGTTTACAAACAAGATTTTCATTAAGATATTTTACTCTGGAAGTGTTTTCTTAGTGACACTACCTGAAAACACCCAAGAGAGAATTATAAACTATTTACTCAGTCATTTAAAAACTACAGAAAGTTAGAAAGTTACTGTTTTTAGTGAAGTAACTGAGAACAAGACACTGAAAACTTCTGTTTCAGATTTTTACTGCAGAAGCTCTAGTTTATTCACAGCATTGTGCAAAAGAAAAATAAACACTTAGTTACAACAAACATAAGAAACAGCTTTTGCAACAGCTCACAATCATGTGCAATGCAGAGGAAAATTATTGCAATTTACAGTAGATATTACAGTTTTTCTCAATCACTTTGGTTAATTTCTCTGAGCAGTATTTTTAATTTGAGCACCCAAAAATGTCAGGTGGTGCAACCAAATATATGAAAATATATTTATATGTTTCTGTTATTTTTTCTGTGTGAAATTATTGGCAAGTATCTCTCAAGTGTCTGTAGTGACTCATACATTTTCATTTTGTGTGTTTCATTTCTTTTATTTGTGAATAAGATCAATAATTTGATGTTAAAATAACATTTCACATTATTACATTGGTTGTTCCACCTGACATGGAAATTGTTCCAGTCACCAATGAAGTGAAAAAACCTTTTTTATCAGTATTTCAGAGAAATCTACAAACTTTTCCACTTGGTCACAAATGTCATTTGGGCTCCTCTGGCTGATGCAGTTTCCTGTTTCCTGTTTTATTCTCTTCACTTTAAAATAAAAGTCTAATGTTACGGTTGCACCACCCTGACATTTGACAAGGTGAAAATTACGGGACAAAAGTTTTTGACATTTCTCA
>RPOG01001128.1:59219-79723 GCA_008086565.1 Thalassoma bifasciatum
GACATTTGACAAGGTGAAAATTACGGGACAAAAGTTTTTGACATTTCTCAACAGCTTTAAAATTCTTTTTATTTGCAAAGAATGTTTTATTTAAAAAGGTTCAAGCATAAAATAATGCCACTGTATTTTTAATTTCCATTTACAATAACTGACATTCAATTTTTAGAGTTTAATTACTGTGGATACTTGTCAGGACGGTTGCACCACCTGACATTTTGGGGGTTTGAGGAACCAAAACACAAAAAAACATGTTATATTTGAATAGTTTAAAGATGTGTTCAAATAACACAGGTTTCATAGAATAAAGAAATACATGTGATGAAATACTCAATTCATGATGGAAGGAAATATTACACTCAGACACAAAAAAAGGGGACGTCACCTCATTGACCCAGAAACAGAAAAATCTCAGTGTGAACGATGCTGAACAGCACGTTACTCGTCTCCGTGAGAAATCTGAGAAACAACGAGGAAACAAAGAGACAGAAGAGTCAACCCACAGGAACTTCTGTTCTCACTCTGCTGGAGGAGTTTTCATCACACACAACAAGAAGAATCCGACAGAAAACACGGAGCGTACGTTAGCCGGAGATTCCGCTCGTGCTTTGGCGAAAATCCATCGCTCAGTTTGTGACAAAACAACATTCTGTCAACCTCGGACTCAATTACAAAGTGGATCACGACAAACTGCAGATTTATCAATGTCATAGAGAAAAACAGGCTTTATAAAGGTTTTACGACAGTGTTTCCCAACCTGTGGCTCGTGGCCCCCTGGTGGGCCGCAGAGGTATTGCAAAAGGGCCGCCGAATTATTTCAAAATAATCTTAATTTTAATGGAGGGTTATTTTCTAAAGATACAAAAATAGAGAATAATGTTTGACCCTCTTGTTGTTTTCATGTTGACCTGATTTCACAAGTTAATTTGTCAAAACTTTGATTTTCTTTCTTAGAGTCGACTGAAAATTAATCCCTGTGATAATTGGTTTGTTGGTTGTGGTTGTTTTTATAACTCATTTTTAATTTTCGTGTTCAAATGTGCAAATGTTTTCTCATCTGGTTGTTTATTATTTGTTTGTATTATTATATGTTAAGTTGGTTAATTTTTGGTTCTTTTAAAATTTCATTTAGTTGCACTTGCCTAGTTTATTGATGAGTTTGTTTTAATTCTGTTTGTTTATCATCTGTTTTTCCCTGTTTGGATATTTTAATAACTTTAAAAAGTGTTCCTTTGCTCTGACTGTATTATATTTTACTTGAACAATTTAAGTTCTTTTATTATTATTTAAAGAAAAGAAGAATTCAACAGTTGGTTCATTTTTAACCAATTTAATTTGTTGGTTGTCGTGCTTGTTTTTTATGTTTGTTTATAAGATTGTGTTTTTGTTTTTTGGGGCCAGTTGTTATTGAGTTTTTCCTTTCTTTCTTTTTTTATATCTCATCTGTTTCTTCCTCCATCTGCCTGTTGAAGACATCCCAATAAGTTTCCTCTTCTTTGGCGTTTTATGTTAGAGAGATAAATCTTTTTAAATCCTCCTCTGTGATGTTTTTACCTCACACATAGATCAACCAGAGTCTCCAGGACTTTTTCTCCTCCTCTCTGCTTTTTTTTTTTTTCTCCTCCTCCAGTGTCTCGTGGACACACACTCACATATTTGAGGAGCAAAGTTCACATGTGCGGTTTCAGACGTGCAGGGCTCTGATCAGATCTGCTGAAGAAATATTAGGATGAAGACGACGTCTGCCCGATGTTTACTCTCTCCACTTTTCTCACGTGTGAAATCAAACGTTCGAGGCAGATTCTGGGAACCTGAAGCTGCTGCGACACTTCATCAGTCGTTCAGATCTGATGTGTTCAGGGTCGACGCCAAACCACGGAGGATTTCACGGCTCCTGTTAGAGCCCTTACCCCCTCCTGTGTAACACATCAACATTTAGTTTGACCCCCCACTGTGGCACCGAGCGCCTCGCAGAAAGGTCACAGGTTCATTAATGCGATGAAGGACACTAACATCTTCATCTCTTTTTCTTTCTTTTCTTTTTCTCTCTTTTCTTTCCAGCGGTGAGAGGGACGGAGCTTCAGGCCATAAAGTCGGAGCTGACTCAGATTAAAGCAAACATCGAAGCTTTACTGAGCAGACTGGAGCAGATCACAGAGGACACACACATCACCGCCACAGGTGACACACACACACACACACACACACACACACACACACACAGATGCAGTAAATGTTGAAACCAGCAGAGGACGGTGCTTCATGGCAGAATGAGGGCAGCACCTTTACACTTTAATCCTGCCACTGTCTCTTTAAGAAACTTCAAATTTTAACCTTTATCTCAGGGAAGCTGATAAAATGTGTAATTTTCAGGTCTTATAGAAAAACACTTTGACTTTTCTGTCATTCAGAAACTTATTTCCATATCAGTCTGCAAATATTACATATTTATGAATTTGCATCAGATTTATAAATATTTAACATACTTTCAAATCTGTTTAGACATTTGTAGATCAGTAAAAATAAATATATATTTTTTTATTTGCCTAAACATTTGTGCATTTGCATCCTACTTAACACATTTGAAGATAAGTTTATGCATTTTTTAAATTAATTTTCCCACACTTTTTTGGATCTGCACACACATCTGCAACTATTCATACATTTGTGGATCAGTTCATGCACTTTATTTTTTAAATTAACTTGTCTACACATATGTTGATTTGCCCATATGTTTGTAAATATTTACCTCATTAGCAAATCACTCTACACAACTGTGGATGAGTTTATGCCTTTTTTTATTAATTTGCCTACACATTTGTTTAGTTGCACACACATTTGTAAATATTTGTCACATTTGTAGATCAGTTCATGCATTTTTTTTTTTAATTTGCCTAAACATTTGTGCATTTGCATCCTCATCGGTTAATACTTAACACATTTGTGGATAAGTTTATGCATTTTTTAAATTAATTTTCCCACACTTTTTTGGATCTGCACACACATTTGCAACTATTCATACATTTGTGGATCAGTCCATGCACTTTATTTTTTAAATTAACTTGTCTACACATATGTTTGTAAATATTATTATTATATTATATGTATATAAATATTTACCTCATTAGCAAATCAGTCTACACAACTTTTTTTATTAATTTGCCTACACATTTGTGGAGTTGCACACACATTTGTAAATATTTGTCACATTTCCAGATCATTTCACTCTTTTTTTTTTTAGTTATTTGCTCACTCATTTGTTAATATCTTACATATCCGCAAATTGTAACACTTTAGATTAGGGAACACATATTCACCATTAACTATGTGCTTATTAACATGCATATAAGTAGCTAATTAGTATTTATTAAGCACGAATTAACCCCTTATTCTGCCTCTATTGTACCATGAATTTAGACTTTTCCACATATTAACTCCTAATTATTACTTATTGACTAAAAATTAATGAATATGTAATCTAAAGTGTTTCCCATGCAAAGCTGTTTACATATTTGATGTATCAGCCCGTGCATTTAAACAAAATGTTACTACACATTTTTGGATTTGCATACACGGTATGTAAATATTTTACACATTTGCATCTCTGTTTTTATTCGTGGATCAGTTCACTCACTGTGGATTCATTCACACACACACACACATAATTTTACTACAACAGTGAATACTTCAGCGATCTTAAACTTAAAAAAAAAACTCTTCCTGTTTCCTTAACTGTTTCCTTCTGCAAAAAAAACGTCAGCTATGTTGTTGTGCAGGTTACCATGACGACGCTGTCCTCTCCCCCCTGTGTCAGTCTCACCTTTAGTCCTAGAATCAAAGCATCATCTTCTGTTTCATCAAGCTGCTCAGAAGTTCAGCACCTTGAAGACGGTTTTGTCAGAATCTCTAATTTGAGCGTAGCAGTAAAACTGATTGTCACGGCGGCTGAAGAAGAGCGCCATCTCCTGGATCAGACACCACATCACAACTTAACGCTTCGCTCAGAGACGCAATGTTTTTTATTTAAGTCGCAGCACACTGTTTAGATGAAAAAAATCTTAAAAGAGTGACTCATACACCTGTTTTAAAGGTGCAAACGTTTCTTGTTCAGATGCAGGCGGCGACTTCTCTAAAATCCACCTCTGTGATATTTTATCTGTCGTGGATTTAAGAGGGAACAGACTTTGTTTCTGTTGTTTTCTGTCTCTTTTTTCACTCCCTGACCTTCATTTCATCAGAGTATCTGCAGAAATATTAGGATGAAGACGACGTCTGCCCGATGTTTGCTCCTCCCGCCTCCAGGGTCAATGACAAAAGTTCTTTGAAAATGGATAAAAACATATTTCTGAGTGAAAAAATTATGTTTTCTAACAGATTTCAGTAGTTGAACAACATTTCAAAGTTTTTAGGTTCATTATTTTTTAGTATTTTTAATTTGAGCACCCAAAAATGTCAGGTGGTGCAACCAAATATATGAAAATATATTTATATGTTCCTGTTATTTTTTCTGTGTGAAATTATTGGCAAGTATCTCTCAAGTGTCTGTAGTGACTCATACATTTTCATTTTGTGTGTTTCATTTCTTTTATTTGTGAATAAGATAAATAATTTGATGTTAAAATAACATTTCACATTATTACATTGGTTGTNGTTTTTTACATTTCTCAACAGCTTTAAAATTCTTTTTATTTGCAAAGAATGTTTTATTTAAAAAGGTTCAAGCATAAAATAATGCCACTGTATTTTTAATTTCCATTTACAATAACTGACATTCAATTTTTAGAGTTTAATTACTGTGGATACTTGTCAGGACGGTTGCACCATCTGACATTTTGGGGGTTTGAGGAACCAAAACACAAAAAAACATGTTATATTTTAATAGTTTAAAGATGTGTTCAAATAACACAGGTTTCATAGAATAAAGAAATACATGTGATGAAATACTCAATTCATGATGGAAGGAAATATTGCACTCGGACACAAAATAGGGCAGCACCTTTACGCTTAAATCCTGCTACTGTCTCTTTAAGAAACTTAGAATTTTTACTTTTATCTCATAATTTTATCTCACTCAGACATTTGGAATCTTGCCTCAGCTCTAACTGATGAAGTGTGGATGATTTTCAGGTCTTATAGAAAAACACTTTTAAACGTCGGTCAATCAGAACATTTTCTTTCTGACATGAACGCCTGAGACTCAGAAACTAACGGAGGCCAACATTTCTGCAGCTCCAGCTTCAAATCTGCACTTTTCTTATGTTTCTTTGGCGTGACTCGTGTTCAGCTCCGTCTCTGCTCCTCGTGCTCGAGAACATCTTTTGGCTTCAGCTTCTCTGGACGACTTTTGGAGCCAGTAAATTGTCAGATGTGGTCTGAGGTGAAGTCTGGTTGCATGTGTGACGTTGAAAACACTTCCAAGAGAAAAAGAGGAGGTAGTTTTTTTCTGCACAAGAGGACGAGAAAACATCCACAGCTGCTCCGTGTTTTTTTTGGAAGTTGGTCAGAAGTTTGTTCCAGTATTAACCACAGAGTCAGAGTTTTCAGCTTTTTACCATCAGCTAAAACTAAACAGCATCTCAAACTGCAAATGAATCTTATCAAAATCATTGAGATAAATAGTTATAATAAATCATCACTTCTCCTGGGATTTTCAAAACTGAAAAATCTGCTGAGATTAAGGCAGATTAATTTTATTGACCCCTTAAAAGAAAATGTAACGTTTAAGTTTCAGCTAAATCGATCTTGATAAAGTGTTCAAGTGGAGTTTATTGTGTTTGTTTTATTATATCCAGCGTCCTGCTGAGAAACAAAGTAGAAAATAAACATATAAATCAGTGAGAGATGGCAAATGTACGGAAGAGGATTAGGGCCACTGAGAAAAAAAAAATTCAAAAATTTTTTTTTTTTTTTGGCAGAATTCTGAGAAAAATGTCAGAAGTCAGAATTTTGACTTTTTTCTCAGAATTCTGACTTTTCTTTGTTTGGAATTTTTAAATCTAAAAAAAAAAAGTCAGAATTCTGAGATTAAAGTCAGAATTCTGAGAAAAAAGTCAGAATTCTGAGAAAAAAGTCAGAATTCTGAGTTTAAAGTCAGAATTCTGAGATTAAAGTCAGAATTCTGAGATTAAAGTCAGATTTCTGAGAAAAAATTCGGAATTCTGAGAAAAAAGTCAGAATTCTGAGTTTAAAGTCAGAATTCTGAGAAAAAAGTCAGAATTCTGACTTTAATCTCAGAATTCTGACTTTTTTTTTTTTTTGGAATTTTTTTTTTTCTCAGTGGCCCTAATCCTCTTCCGTACAAATGAAACTCTTCATAGATGTAAACAAATCTAACGCTTAAAGAAAGTGGCTGGGTTTTCTCTGCGGTGACGTTTATGATTTTTGATGAGTAGATATTTCAGCAGCATGAAACAGTTGTTTTTCATGAGAAAGCATCAACTGAGTGAAGACAAAGTAGAAACTCTTTTAAGAAGTTTTCTTTTCATGACAGAGTTTATAATCGAGAAAAATGTAGAAGATCTAAGCGAGGGTTTACAACCAGCAGATCAAAGAGGGAAAAAAAAAAACAGGTAATCATTTTAAGAAAAGCTTTCATACACGATAAGATTTAGAGAGTGGATTTGAAGAAGCCTGAGAGCGTTTCTGTCTCACGTCAGCTCCACAGGAGTCGTTTGGTTTGCAGCTGGAAGCTCAGATCAGCAGTTAAATGACTGATAGATGGAGGTAACGGACGGGCACAGGGGGGTCAGAAGATCACCTGATGTTTTATTCAAAGCTCTGAACCTCATAAATACAAGTTATTCTGCAAGAAAGAAGAGGCAGCTGAACAGAGCCGCTCTTTTCTGGCTCACGCTGAAGCTCATAACTCACCTCAGGGACTCATGATGCTCCAAACCTGACAGGAGCGAGAGGAGACGTGCAGCTCCAACAGAACGAGAGAAAGAGATAAAGAAAGAGAAAGAGGAAAAGCTCTTATCTGATAGTTTTCAGCGCTTAAGGCCTCCAACAGAGATCACAGTCTTCCTCACACTCACAACCGCTGGTGGAAAGAGACTGAAAATCTGTACTCAAGCACAAGTACTGTTACATTGCTAAAATATGACTCAATCACAAGTAAAAGTACGGAGTATTTGTCATAAAAAACTACTCAGATTATTAGTTACTTTTAACTGGTGATGTCACTGTCTCCTCTAAATTTGTGTTTTCTTTACCAATAGTTAAAACACTAACAATCAATAATCATTAATAACTGATAAGATAGAAAACAAGTGTTTTTCCCTCATTTTCTTTTTTTTTTTGCGTGTCTTTCTTTTTCTCATTTGAAGTTTTTATTTCCTTATTCAGCAAAGGTCTCAGGCAGACAAAAACAAAATTAGATGAGGTGCAGTTGAATATCTATGAATACATTTTTAACTGGTTAAATTCTTAACACAAAATCAATAAGCGATGAATCATCAACATGTTTTTGTTTTGTTTTGTTTTTCATCCATATGTCCTGGTTTTCATTGGCTTGTTTGCTGTTAAATCACCTTACTGGCTACAAAAATGCAGATATAAGATCCAGTTATTAATGATACTCAGTTCTCAACTATGGTTTTAAAAGTAACTAAGTAGATTACATGGGATAATGATTACTTAAGTACAAGTACAGACTTGAAAATCTACTCAGAGAAATACAAGTATCCCAAAAAAACTACAGTAATCTGAGTATTTGTAATTAATTACTTCCACCCCTGCTCACAACACACTCTTCAAGATCTGCTTACTCACTGTGCAGAAAAAAGATGACTCAGCATGTTTGCGAAACATCCAGGAAACAGCCGTTTATGGTCGTAACCTCCAGGATCGATGCGTCACTTCCTCTTGTGTCTATATCCAAGCAAAACATGTCAAGAGTGTTGATAAAAAAAAGAATTTCCTTTATTATTTAATATGCTTGCTTCTTCTTGTTTCTTTATGTTTAAAAAAAGAAAAAAAAGAAAAATGAGTTAAGAGACAAACCTGTGTTGGAGTAAAAGTCACGAGATTGAAGCAGCTTAAACCAGATTCTTCAATTTGTGACATCACAGATCGGTGATATAAACTTAAAATATTAGAATAAACAAAACATTAAAAAAAATTGGTGATTTTTTTTTTTTATCTTTCCTGCTTGGAGCTTTTTGTATAGAGTGACTTCACTTCATAGCATGACAGCAGCAGAGGAGGCTCCTGGAGAGCTGACTCTATGATGTTGGGTTCTAAAACGTTGAATTCTGGAATCAGAGTTATAGAATTCTTTGGTCCCAGAATTTTAGGCCTTAGAATGTAGAGTTGCAGAATTCTTCGTTAGGTAATGATTAGCTCCATAGTATGAAGTCAAACTCTTGAATGCTCAGGTTCTAGGTAGATGGGTTTTCGTTCATGAACCTGAAGTTCTAAGATGCTTGGATCCTAAATGTTTGGTTCCAGGTTGTTCAGTTCCACGAAGCAGGGTTCTGGCATACTTGGATCTTGAATGCTAAGGATCTAGGTAGATGGGTTCTATGATGCTCAGTTCTAGATTATGGGTATTTTTAAAACCGGGTTTCAGAACAATTGGTTTTTGAATGCTTGGTTCTTAAATGTTTGGTACTGAGTTTTTGTTCCAGAATGATGAAATGTGATCAAATGCTTGGCTCCAAAATGTTGAGTGATGAGATGTTGGGTTCTAGAATGCTTAGTTCCTGAAGGTTTGGTTCCGGAATACTTGGATCTTGAAGGCTTAGGAGTCAGACAGCTGGGTTCTCTAATGCTTGGTTGCAGAGCGTTTAATCCTGGAATGCTTTGTCCTTGAATGTTTAGGTTCTTGAATTTTAGGAGACAGAATTTTGGGTTCATGGAATGGAACTTTTTTGTTCATGAACCTCAGCATTTAGATTGTTTGGTTCTAGGATGTTAGGTTTCATCATGTTTAGTTCTATAAAGCAGGGTTCTGGCATGCTTGTATTCTATAATGCTAAGGATCTAGGTAGATGGGTTCTTTTATGCTTTGTTCTAGATTTTGGGAAATAATAAAGCTTTGTTTTAGAATGCTTGGTTCCAAAATGTTTAGTGAGGAGGTGTTGGGTTCTGGAATTCTGGGTTCCTGAATGTTAGGTTCCGGAACTCTTGGATCTTGAAGGCTTAGGAGTCAGACAGCTGGGTTCTCTAATCCTTGGTTACAGAGCGTTTAATCCTTGAATGCTTTGTCCTTGAATGTTTGGGTTCTTGAATTTAAGGAGAAAGAATCCTGGGTTCTTGGAGCAGAACTTTTTTGTTCAAGAACCTTTAGATTGTTTGGTTCTAGGATGTTAGGTTTCATCATGTTTTGTTCCATAAAGCAGGGTTCTGGCATGCTTGGATCTTGAAGGCTAAGGATCTAGGCATATGGGTTCTCTGATGCTTTGTTCTAGATTTTGGGGACTTATAAAGCTTGGTTCTGAAATGTTGGGTACTGGAATTTTTTGTTTCAGAACGATGGTTTCTGAAATGCTTGGCTCCAAAATGTTTATTGAGAAGGTGTTGGGTTCTAGAATTCTGGGTTCCTGAATGTTAGGTTCCGGAACTCTTGGATCTTGAAGGCTAAGGAGTCAGACAGCTGGGTTCTCTAATGCTTGGTTGCAGAACGCTTGATCCTGGAATGCTTTGTCCTTGAATGTTTGGGTTCTTGAATTTTAGGAGACAGAATTTTGGGTTCTTGGAATGGAACTTTTTTGTTCATGAACCTTTAGATAGTTTGGTGCTAGGATGTTTGGTTTCATCATGTTTAGTTCCATAAAGCAGGGTTCTGGCATGCTTGTATTCTATAATGCTAAGGATCTAGGTATATGGGTTCTTTTATGCTTTGTTCTAGATTTTGGGGACTTATAAAGCTTGGTTCTGAAATGTTGGATACTCAAATTTTTTGTTTCAGAATGATAGTTTCTGAAATGCTTGGCTCCAAAATGTTGAGTGATGAGGTGTTGGGTTCTAGAATTCTAAGTTCCTGAAGGTTTGGTTCTGTAATACTTGGATCTTGAAGGCTTAGGAGTTAGACAGCTGGGTTCTGTAATGCTAAGTTTAATAGTTTAACCCTGGAATGCTTTGTCCTTGAATGTTTGGGTTCTGGACTTTTTGGAGAAAGAATCCTGGGTTCTTGGAGCAGAACTTTTTTGTCCTCAGCTTCTAGGATGTTTGGTTTCATCTTGTTTAGTTCCATAAAGCAGGGTTCTGGCATGATTAGATCCGTAATTCCAGTGATCTAGACAGCTGGGTTCTATAATGCTTATTTATGCTGAGCTTTTTGGATCTGGTTTTCAGGATTCTTGTTCCAGACTCCTTTTTTTTTTTTTTTTTTTTTTTTTTTTTTTTTTTTTTTTTTTTTTTTTTTTTTTTTTTTTTTTTTTTTTTTTTTTTGAGGTGGGGGGTTCTGGCCCCGTGAGCTGCATGTCATATCAAACCAAAAGTGGCTGATTTTCATTTCATAAAGTGAAATATTCCAGTTTTTCAGGCTCAGACTTTCCTGCAGGAATCAAACTGACCTTTCTCAGATCATGTGTTTGTCTCTTTTATGAAAGTTTTAATCCTCTGAAGAGAAAAAGAAAAGAATCTGACTCCTGAAGATAATATCCAAAGCAAACTGGAGCGAACAGAAAACCCACTTATATGAACGTTTGATGCCTGTCAGCGCTGAGTAAAGTGTTTCCTCTGGACGAACCTGTGATTGAATTTTGCTGTTTGATGTTTAAGAAGAAGCAGGAGAACAAACAAAAGAGAGACGGAAGAATGATCTCCTCCCAGAATGAAAGAATCCCTCGCTCTTTTATCTTCTGGGAATAATATTTCCTCCTGACATAAAATGAAAAGTAAAGAATGTTGTGAACCACAGATGAAATACAGAGACAGAGTGACAGAAAACAGAAGCAGTGGTTCTTTTACCTGCATCAAGGACTTAAACAACAGTGAAGAATTATTACAGCAGCACTACCCATGATGCTTCACCACATTTATTTTACAGAGAAATCTAAGTTTGATCCCTTACAGAAAGAAGTTATTAATGTCAGCGTCTGAGTGAGGAAGAGTCTGAAACTCTGATGTATGTTTGGAGATGATGGTGATGGATCCGTGTTTGACAAATCAACTTTCTCTTACTCGCTCGCTCAAACCGCCGACGTATGATCTGTTTTCTGGGTCGTCTGTGCATCCATCTACGTCTGTCAGGATGAGGATTTCAGTGTTTTATCTGAAGAGCCGGAGAGACTTAATACAGACGTGGCAATAACATCCACCAGGACAGGGCAACTTTTTTCTAACGTTGCATTCCTGAATCTAAACTGAACCATTATACGTGCAAATACTCACCTGATGCACATCCAGTACTCCTCCAACAAAACTGCACTGATTCACCCCACTCCAAGAGGAAAATGTCAAGAATGTTGAGGAATGATTTGCTTGTAAAGAGTTTATCCCTAACTTTTGTACTTTTAAAAGTATTCTGAATTTTCCAAAAATTTTTGGCCCATTGAAATGAATGGAGAATCAATGATCAGCGCCTAAGCTCTTAGCATATGTGTGTGTTTTTTTGGTATAAGCTCAGACAAACTTTTCTCCTGCTGGACTTCATGAGTGAAAAACTACAAACCTTCTATTTAAATTTACGTTTCATACTAGGGCTGAAGGATTTAATCGTGATTTCAGACGTCACGATCATGTTTTCACCAAAACTGTAATTTCTTTGCTCCTGACTGACCCAGGATCTTTAGTTTCAGCTGTTTCACACACACGTGTTTAAGTGTAAAACTGTTGGGAAAAATCCTTTTTTCCTTGGGATTGCTGAATTTTGTTTTTCTTATTATCACTTTTTTAATTTTGTTTTGTTTTTTCTAATTGTTTTGTATTTTATTTATCTTTTTTAACACAAAACAGTCGTTTTGCACACAACTGTTTTTAAAAGTTAAGAGTCAAAGGTGTTTTTTTTTGTTGTTCTTCAGTTGTTAAAACTAAAAATATGATTGAAACGTCCAGTTAAAAAATAGCGAGAGTCGTATTTAAAGATCAGACTCAGTGGAGGTGTTTGACTAAGGGTTTTAAGAAAAGTCAAAATTTGGCTGTTTATCTCAAAATCTTCTTTTTTTTCAAAGATTTTTTTGGCTTTTATCTATAAATATTGTCTTTATTTCTTATAGTTTCCACTTAAATCTTAGAATTTTGACTTTATCATATCAAAATTTCTGCTTTTTATCTCTAACGTTGTCTTTATTTCAAAATTTTGATGCTTGATCTCAAAAATTTGACTTTTTTGTCTTAGACATTTGTCTTTATCTTAAAATTTTGACCCTGAAAGTGAAAGTTTAAACTTTTTTCACATAATGTTGGATTAATGACGTAAAATTTAGATTTTTTTTATTTCTCTCAAAATATTGACTTTTTGTCACAGACTTTTGTCTTCATTTTTCAAAATTTGCAGTTTTAATCTTAAAATATTGACCTTTTATTTTAAAGTTTAAAACAATTCTTACCTTCAGTTTTCATTTTCATCCTTGCATTACAGTAAAAACTTTTGATGTTTTGATGGTTTGATGTAATTCTCTGCCGGTCATTGGGAAAACTTCACTAAAGTTTGATTTAAATAAAATTGTAAATTGAATGGAAATCGCTATATCTGCCAGAAAAATGGCAATAAGATCTTTTTCTAAAATCGTTCAGCTCTAAAAGAAACTTTAAAACAAATAAAAAGACCAGATGATAAAACACTTTCTTCTTTTTGTTTTCTTTGTCTTTGTTTTTCTTATAGAAATTACAGACATAAAACTTAAATGTGTTTGTTGGAACTTAAATGCTGAAAAAGAAAAACAATAACTCTGCTTTGTTGAGAATCTTTTTTGGCCAATATGGAGTCAAAATTTTGATGTAAAGTCAAATTTGAAAGGAAGAAAAGATTACAATGTAAAACCTGATGAAAGAGCTGAAATTATGAGATGAAGTCAAGATTCTGAGGTTAAAAAAAAGTCAAACTTTTGGGGACGAAAACATTGAATCTTGAGATAATAAGTCAAAATTTGAGATTTAAAAAGTCAGATTCTCAGATATAGCATTGAATTCTGAGGTTAAAAAAAATCTAAATTCTGGAATTTAAATGTCAAAATGATACAGAAAGTCAACATTATGGGATCAAGAAAAAATTCCGACATAAAACATTACATTTTGTGATATAATGTCAAAACATGAGATAGATGAAGTGAAATTTTGAGATTTATCATTGAATTCTGAGGTAAAAAGTCAAAATTTGAGATGAGAAAAAGAGTCACAAAATTCCAAGATTTAAAAGTAAAAATGAGTAGAGAAAGTTAAAATTCTGAGATTAAAAGTCAAAATTTGAGATAAAAAAATACAAAAGTCTGTAATTTAAATGTCAAAATGATACAGAAAGTCAGAGTTTTGAGACAAAGTTCCGATTCTGAGATAAAAAGTTTAATTTTGAGACAGAAACAAACAGTAAAACAGTCGTTCCCCTTTTCTCCTCCTGGTCCTGACCGGTGTGAGAATGTTTTTTTTTTCTTAAGCCGACCCTCTGGTCTGTGTAAACCTGCTTCTGACAGTTATATTTATTTCTGTGTGTGTGTGTGTGTGTGTGTGCAGAGTTGAGGAAGGCAGAGGAGTGTAAGAGCGAGGAGGCGTGGCAGGAAGGGGAGGAGTCGAGCTCGGAGCTGGAGGAGGAGGAAGAGGAGGAGAACAGACAGAACAGTGACGCTGAAGAAGAGGAGGGGGAGGAGGAAGGAGAACACACACAGGAAGACGCCCACAACCATATGATGGTAACACACCTGTGTGTGTGTGTGTGTGTGTGTGTGTGTGTGTGTTAATGTGAGGGAGGCTCCTCACTCTTCAGCACTTTGAGACGTTACTGAAAACACTTTTGTTTCTTTGACACTTTGAGGAAACAAATAAAAACCACCTGAAGAAAAATAAGGAATGAATCAGTAAATACAGATTCTGTCAGTGTTTTTTTCTCCACTTATTCTCCAAACGTCCACGATCTCATCATAATTTATGTGGGACAAAAATGTAGCTTCCTGTCTGACTAAATTTCTGCCAAATGGTGGGAGAAGAGTCAGCTGGAGTCATGTTTTGAAAAGTCACAATTCTGTGATGAAAAGCTAGAATTTTGAGCTGAAAGGCTTAAAGCCAAAGTTATGACATAAAAAGTCAAATTCTGCAGAACTTCTCTCTCCAGAACTTCTTTCTGTGTAACTCATTTCCCTGCTCCCCACAGTCAGTCCTCTATTATGTCATGGCTCTAAATCCTTTAAACCTCTCAGCTTAATTTTGCAGCTACTCCATCAGACGGGGTCGTTCGTGCGTGTGTCACCATCCTCAGCCCAGGTCAGGGCTTTTCCAATTCTCAGGACACCCTCCCTCCCTTTGGAGGGATTAGAGATCCCGTTTGGCCTGGAAACGCCACAGAAACGCAGCAAGAACACAGCAGAAACGCAGCAGAAATGCGGCAGAAACGCAGCAGAAATGCAGCAGAAACGCAGCAGACATGCAGCAGACACGCAGCAGAAACAAAGCAGAAACGCAGCAGACACGCAGCAGACACGCAGCAGAAATGCTGCAGACACACTGTTGAAACGCTGCAGACACGCAGCAGAAATGCAGCAGACACGCAGCAGAAATGCAGCAGAAACGCAGCAGAAATGCTGCAGACACGCTGTTGAAACGCTGCAGACACGCAGCAGAAATGCAGCAGACACGCAGCAGAAATGCTGGAGACACGCTGTTGAAACGCTGCAGACACGCAGCAGAAATGCTGGAGACACGCTGTTGAAACGCTGCAGACACGCAGCAGACACGCTGCAGACACGCTGTAGAAATGCAGCAGACACGCAGCAGAAATGCTGGAGACACGCTGTTGAAACGCTGCAGACACGCAGCAGAAATGCAGCAGAAACGCAGCAGACACGCTGTAGAAATGCAGCAGAAACGCAGCAGACACGCTGTAGAAATGCAGCAGAAACGCAGCAGACACGCAGCAGACACGCAGCAGAAATGCTTAAAAAACGCCACAGAACGAAGGGGAGGTGTCTGGGTCAACTTCCTGAGGCAGCGGCCAAGAGAGTCTGAGGACAAAAGAGGAGGAAAGAGAAAAAAAAAAAAGAAAGAGTTTAAAAGGTTGAACAGAGAGAAAGAGGATGAAAGAGAAGGAAGGAGGATGACAGTGGAGGAAAGAGGAGAAAAGGGGAGAAGGAAAGAGGACGGAAAGAGAAAGAAAGACAAGGAAAGAGAAGAAAAGAGGAGGTCCTACGAACAAAAAAACAAAAACAAAAGTTAGTCCAGTCTAAATTCCTCTGACTGACAGAGAAAAGTTGAGACAGTTGAACTGAACGATTCCCGGAAACGTTCAGACGACATCAAGAACTATTATATAAAACACTTCAGGCTGTTTGACAAGATAACGACTTAATCATCTGTAAACCCACATATTTACACAAGTTCACACTGATATTTAATCTCCACAGGGGAGCTAATCAGGCTGAAGAAGTCGGGGCCAAAAACCATTAAACGCCTTTTATTTACTCAAGTGACTCTGACTGAGATCAAAGAGAGAAGAGATGTGGAAACGAAAAACACAATTTGGAATAAACTTTGGACGACTCAGCACGTTCAAAGAATGAGTCGTCACCTCCTTTATAGAGATTTCTTTAATAACTGACATGTTTTTTTCTCTTTTTCTGCCTTTGCCACAGGAGAACAGTCGCCTTTCACCAGAGATGGACTCCATTCATGCATGAGAGGTGAGAGTTTCTCTGAGATTAAGCTGCAGATTAAACCTGGAGGCGACATCACCGGCTCACTTAGACGCCATCAAAACGAAAGGTTACACCAGCGGTTTCAGAGCTTTTAGACCAATTTTGAACAGAAAACAAGCTTTGATTTTACTTTGAGTTCCTGTGTCTTTAAAATCCCCTCTGAGTAACATTTACTCAAACTGTCACAACGTGAAACACTTAGAGAGAGTTAGAGAAAGTGATGACAGACCAGCAGCTTCAGACTCTGGCTCAGCTGCTGGTTTGTCTAAACTCCAGAAGTCTGAAGTCTGCAGTCACAGCAGGTCTGTGTGTGTGTGTGTTACAGTTAATGAGCTCCCCAGAGAAAAGGCTTCAGCTCAGATGTAAGAGCCTCAGAAAGAGAGGTTAAGCACTCAGTCCCTCTCTGGCCCCACGTTTCCTGCTTCTCCCTTGAGACGCCCTCAAAGAAATGTTCGACACAAGTAAAATAAAAAAAAACAAAGTAGATACAAAAGGGATTTTGTCCTGATAACATGAACACAAGTCGACACAAATGTGTTTGCATCTTTCATCCAGTGCTGCACTGACATTTCTGGATTCTGAGTCATGAGGAAAGAAAAAGAATTGTCAAAGTTTCTGCAGGAAAAGTGAATCCAACTGTATAAAACAGGAAAGGGATATAAAAAGATATCCAAGGAACTGAGGATGCCAATAAGCAGAGTTCAAACTCTAATGAAGAAGTGGAAAATGAGGGATTCTGTTGAAACCAAACCACGGTCAGGTAGACCAGCAAACATTTCAGCTACAACTGACAGGAAAATTGTTCTGGATGCAAAGAAAAACACACAAATAACTTGGACTCTCTGAAAGAATGTGGTCTGGCTGTTTCAAGATGTGTTACTCAACCAAAGAGACAAACTGTTAAAAACTACCTTTACAAAAGAAACTATACAAAAGGAGAAATGAGCCAAAAACAGCAAAGAGTAGGAATAAAACTTAGTTTAAGTTGGCAAAAATTGCCAAAAAGCAACAAAATAAGCAAGAAAATTGGGCCAAAACCTGGAAAACACTCAGTAGCAAAAAGTGGTCAAAAGTGGCAAAAAATAGGTGGACAGTGACCAAAATGGCCAAAAAGCAACAAAAAATGGAAAGAAAATTTGGGGAAAACATGGAAAAAATTCAGAAAGTAGATAAAATGGTGAAAAAAATGACAAAAAAACAGTGGAATGTGGTGAAAAAAAGGCTAAAGTCAACAAAAAACAAGATAAAAGTTGGAAAATAGTCAGACGGTAACAACAAATGATCCACAAGTGGCAAAAAGAAGTGAAAAGCATCAAAAATGGGCCAAAGTCAACAAAAATGGCAAGAAAATGACGATACAACCTGGAGAGACAAAAGGTTTCAAGATGCACAATAAGGAGACACTTGAGGAAAAATGGGCTGAAGAAAGACATTTCTACACAAATGCCATAAAGTTTCCTGCTTACAATACGCCAAACAGCACAGAGACAAGCCTCAAAACTTCTGGAACAAAGTCATTTGGAGTGATGAGAGCAAAAGTGAACTTTTTGTCCACAACCATAAACATTGTTCCATTTGGAGAGGAGTCAACAAGGCCTATGATGAAAGGTCCACCATTCCTACTGTGAAACACGGAGGTGGATCACTGATGTTTTGGGGATGTGTGAGCTACAAAGGCTCAGGAAACTTGGTCCAAACTGATGAATGAAGGATGAATGCAGCATGTTATCAGAAAATACTGGAGGAAAATTTACACTCATCAGCCCAGAAGCTGCACATGAGACGTACTTGGACGTTCACACATGACAATGATCCAAAACACAAGGACAAGTGGACCTGCCATTGGCTACAGCAGAATAAAGTGAAGGTTCTGGAGTGGCCATCTCAGTCTCCTCACCTCAATATCATTGAGCCACTCTGGGGAGATCTCAAACCTGCAGTTCATGCAAGACAGAGCAAGAATTTACAGGAACTGGAGGCTTTTTGCCAAGAAGAATGGTCAGTTTTACCATCTCTATCCAGAACGATCATCCATCACATGCACCTCTCTCCTCATGGGCAGCATTTTCCTCCACCAGCCTGAAAGTATCTGGTTTCTGGACTTTGTGACCGATCAACCAAACAAAGCGTCAGACTAACAGGCTGTTACAGCTGCGTATTATTAGAAACAACCTCAGCAGCTTGTGTTTGATGGAGACAACAGATAAGAGCGCAGAGAGGCCTCTGAGTGTTTGTGAATCTGGACTTTATCCCATCTCTAAATCTGATCAGCTCGAATAAATAAAGAGGCAAATTACGCGGCATGAAGTGAAGGAGGAAAAAAAACTGAGCTTTTTCCAGAGACGTGGATCAGGTCCCAGCTGGTGAACCACTCAAACAAACACTCAGTGATGGTATCTCTTCCTGGACTCTTAGATCTCAATCAACTTTTTAAGGCTGATCTGGAAAATACATTGGGTCATGATTCTTAAATGGGAAATAAAAGTCAAATCCACATCTGATACTTGAACACACATTCGTTAAACATTTTCCTGGCTTTACCAGAAGAGTTCTGTCGTTATAAAGTGAATTCCTTTGATGTCCTTGTCTCGAAGTATTAAATAAAGAAGCTACTGGAACAGAAACTCCAGCTCTCAGGGAAAATAATGAAGTGAAAATTTGATGAATCTGATTCACAATCTGTTACTTGCATCAATCTCATAGGTTTATGTCCGGACCCGTAGAAAAGACCTCAGTCTGAATAAAAACAGAGGTTTGGATCAGACGCTTTTGTTCCTGCTCCTTAAGGTTTTTAAGATTCAACAGAGATAGAACAAGTCAGAAAAAATGACTTTTAGTGTTAAGTTGTGCAGTTTAGAAAATCTGTAAAACCAAAGACTTCATGGTTTGACATCAGGACGACAATGAACCTTAACAGACGTAACAGTCGTGATTTAATGTCACTGAGTGTGTGAGTGTGTGGACTTGAGGAATAACAATAAAAATGATTATACATTTGAATTAAAGGTGCCTTTCTCAACAGGCAGAGAACAGTGCAACAGTGAATAATTGAGTTACAGCAGAAAACTTTAAAAACTAATCTTGGTTTTTCTGTCTTTCTTACACAGTATAAAAAAAGATAGGAAATAAAAATTAGGACAAAAAAATTCTCTAGGGAAATTTGTGATTTCAAAACAGGATCACAGCCCAAAAAGGTTGGAAAGCACTGCTATAATTTATGCACTGCACCTTTAAAATACCTGTGGCAGCTGTGCAGTTGTATTATTTTATTCTTAAGGACATGAAACATGGAAGAACAGGGCAGAGGAAAAAAAAAAAAAAAAAAGAGTGTGATTTTTAGATCCTGGGCTCTGTGGGGGGGTCAGGCTCCAGGGTGTCTGTGACTGGGCACATGGGAGGAAAAGAGGCTGAAGCAGCCGGGGGCCACCAATGTGGGGGACACCGACCAATCTGTATTGTTTGTCTCACCAGAAGTACCTCCCCCCCCCGGGGGGCACAGAGGGCTGTGGTCTCCTCTATCAGTGCTGCAGTATTTAGCAGATCCATGCGTGATATTTTTATGGAGGTTAAGCTCTTCTCAATTTCCTGTCAGTTGGGGCGGGGGCAGCATATTCAGCCCCACGCCTCAGACACCCCCAGTCCTCCGCACTTTGACATATGTCCTTTGTGACAGCCGTGCAGAAAGCGTTTTATTCCCATCAGCTCATAATGGCGGCGGAGCAGTGTAAACACAGATGCTGAGCATCAGTGAAGCGTCTCCACGGTGACGCTGAGGCAGGTGGACAGGTCTGAAGAATGCGCCGCACGCTCGGTAGATCATCCCGGATCAAAGACGGCGCCCATCCATCAACATCATCGATGCACCGTAAACAGAAAAACAAAAAAGGATCAGGTGTAATAGTATCTGATGGCTCACAGTCTGCTCGAGCTCCTCCACATTTTCTCCAGATATTTCAGAGCCAGAGTGGATTCATGAACGTGCTGCAGCAAATTCCAATTCCTGTCTTAACCCTCAATCTCAAAATGCGCACTCCCGCGAAGTGTAAGTGCTGTCCCGATTCTCAGAATGTTAAGGTTGAGGGGTAAGACTGAGGCTGTATCTCCTTCAATACTTAGATTCTCCAACACCACCCTTGGGACTAAGGGACATCCAGAATGCATTGCGTATTTTCAGTAAATAAACATGGCGTCCAAAGCGGCAGAGAAGGCGAGCTAAAAATATAGTATTTTCTTTGTTAATGGAGATATAAATATTAGGAAAACCATTGTATTATTTTAGTTTAGACCCATTTTATGGATTATTTACCTCGTTGTTGCATAACATTTATTTTTATTTTACGATCTTTTGTCAATAGCGTCCGGTGCAGACAAGCCATGTTACTATCGTTTAAGTTAGTTAACGTTACAAAATGGTCATTTTTCTCCGTGGTAATGTAATTGTTTTATCAAGATAACAGCCTATATAACATGCTTGTGCTGATAATGGTATAAGATGACCGGGCTGATGTCATCTCCTGTAGCTGCAGAGTTATGTAACGATAGTTATAGCTGGTGTTTACCTTTCAATAAACTATGGTTTGCTGTGACAGCTGAATATGTCCGTGGTTGTGTTATTTATACAGATATTTTTTTGATAACGCTAACCGAAGGAATAACTGACAGACAGTCCACAACAATTTCATTTGCATTTAAGGGGTGTCCCATTTCTAAGTCACAAGATAG
>RPOG01001128.1:79770-90395 GCA_008086565.1 Thalassoma bifasciatum
GAAAACCATTGTATTATCTTAGTTTAGACCCATTTTATGGATTATTTACCTCGTTGTTGCATAACATTTATTTTTATTTTACGATCTTTTGTCAATAGCGTCCGGTGCAGACAAGCCATGTTACTATCGTTTAAGTTAGTTAACGTTACAAAATGGTCATTTTTCTCCGTGGTAATGTAATTGTTTTATCAAGATAACAGCCTATATAACATGCTTGTGCTGATAATGGTATAAGATGACCGGGCTGATGTCATCTCCTGTAGCTGCAGAGTTATGTAACGATAGTTATAGCTGGTGTTTACCTTTCAATAAACTATGGTTTGCTGTGACAGCTGAATATGTCCGTGGTTGTGTTATTTATACAGATATTTTTTTGATAACGCTAACCGGAGGAATAACTGACAGACAGTCCACAACAATTTCATTTGCATTTAAGGGGTGTCCCATTTCTAAGTCACAAGATAAACCTGAACACTTGGTTTTAAGGGCGAACAAGATTGAGGGTTAAGAAAGGAACTGGAATTAGGCCAAAGAATACTTCACTTCAGGAGTCAACCCTCAGTTTGCAGAATGTGTGACCTTAAAGATTTAGGGTTTGATCTTGGAACTATGTGTTTTTCAACTGGACAAATTAGGGTCTAAATTCAGTTCTTGGGGATAAATTTACCCCTGAAAACAGCCCAGACCCAGGGAGGTTTTGGTGTCTTTCTCCTGGCTGGCTCGCCAATTATAGCTCCATTTTGACTCTGTTGTTTTACCTAGCCACTGTTTTAAATTATTTCATTCACTATTTGTTTTTATTGTTTGTGTTTTTATCAGTCGTGTTTTTAAGCTTGTACAGCACTTTGGTCAAGTGCGGTAGTTTTAAAATGTGCTATAGAAATAAAGTTTGACTTGGCATTGGGGATGAAAATTCTTGAAAAAATGTATTATAACTCAATGGTTTGCCAACATGCAAACCTGAGTGGTTCTTGTGTATAATCTTGGATCAGGACTAAAAGGCAGATGTTCATTGTCACAGCTTGAGTGAAAAGTGTGTGTTTTTTTCTGTCAAAGTAAGGTGCCCCCTACTGGTAACAGGAAGTCCAGGCTTTTCGCTGAGACAGATTTTGCTGCATTTGTTTCATGGCTACATGACACAGCTTTTAAGTCAGGGGGAACTTGTGTCGCTGTTTGTAGTTTCAATTCAATAATTTAGTGGAGTTTTCAACATTTGGACTGATCTGCTCATTAAAAATTATTGCTTTTGATCTAAAAAAAGGTTTTTTATTATTCCATCTTGATTTTACATTTATTCAAATTCCACTCTAAGTTCGTTAAAGTTGTCGAGCCCTAATTGAAAGACATTTTCTGCATAAATGTCCAAACTCTAAAAGGCTGGATCAGAAAAAACGTCTTTACTGCCCACTTGGGTAGAAACTCAACCTCGACTTCAAAGCGTGACATCTGGTGTCATAAAAAGGGAAATTTTAAAAAAAAAGAGCAACAAAGGGACATGAGGACATTCTTGCACCAGTAAACTTCCTTTAACAAAGTTCAGAACAACAGCGATAAATTAAACTGCAGGGAAAGGAGACGAGCTGAGGAAGACGAGCTGCTGAGAAGAAACTTTGATAAAGTTCAGAGTTCAGACGACTTCCTCATCTTTGTTGGTCGTGCAAAGCTGACACTGGTGTCCTGCACGTGCTCAGATTTGCAGGATTTTGCAGCAGAAGCATGCATCACTGTTGTTTTCTAAAAATGGTGCACGAGTCATGAAACCAAAATGCAAAGGCAGAAGAGCCCGTGTTTCATTTGTTTTTGGAAAAAAAAGCCACATAACTGGGCTTGAATGATATTCATAAGAGTTGGAAGGTAAAATGGAAGAACATGTGAGTGCAGCATGACTGGAAAATGAGAGAGCACCAATAGTGTAAGAGCTGAGTGAGTTATTCTATACACTTTATTACCAAAAGTATAAGCTCACCTGCCTTGACTCACATATGAACTTCAGTGCCATCCCGTTCCTAACACATTCAATATGATGTCAGTCCACCTTTTGCAGCTGTTCCAGCTTCAACTCTTCTGAGAAGGCTGTCCACAAGGTTGAGGAGTGTGTTTATAGGAACTTTTGGCCGTTCTCCCAAAAGCACATTGGTGAGGTCACACACTGGTGTTGGAGGAGAAGGCCTGGCTCTCAGTCTCCGCTCTAATTCATCCCAAAGATGTTCTATCGGGTTCAGGTCAGTCAAGTTCATCCACCCCAGACTCTGTCATCCATGTCTCTATGGACCTTACTTTGTGCTCTGGTGCACAGTCATGTTGGAAGAGGAAGGAGCCGCTCCAAACTGTTCCCACCATAGACTGTATATAGAATAAACAGCGTGGCTCCGCCTGTCACCGTTCTACGATTTTGAAGCCAAAAAACCCAGTTTCTCGAGCTGCCATTGTGCAGCCAGAGTCTGCGCAGTAGAGAGTGGAGCAGAGTAAAAAAGAGACATGAAAATATTTATTTCTTCTTCTTCAGAAGGTTTAGTCTCCTTTTGGCTCTTTCCTGAAGTTTCTTATATCCCCAATAAAAACTACTCATGAACGGCAGCTGTCAACTATCGTAAAACGAAACTTATAACACGATTTTTAACGTCCAATAACTAATGAAAAACCAACTCCTCAGTTAAAAAAACACTTTAACACAATGCAGCCAGATGACATCATCATACCACCTTAGAGTAAGGATGAGAGAAACATTTCTACAAGGCATCATAATTTGTTAAAGTTTTCCCGGCTCATATCCTGAATGCATGGGGGGGCGGGGCTTATGACCTATTCTGCAGCCAGACACCAGGGGGCGGGGCTTATGACCTATACTGCAGCCAGACACCAGGGGGCGGGGCATCTCCTGGAAGCTTCAGTCTGAGCCAAACGTCAGATTATACTGTCTATGGTTCCCACAAGGTTGGGAGCATGGAATTGTCCAAAAGAAGCATTCAAAGTTCCTTTCACTGGAATTAAGGGGTCAAACCCAGCTCCTGAAAAACAACCCCACACCATAATTCCTCCTCCACCAAATTTCACATTTGGCACAATGCAGTCTGAAACGTACCGTTCTCCTGGCAACCTCCAAACCCAGACCCGTCCATCAGATTGGTAGATGGAAAAGTGGGATTCATCACTCCAGAGAATGCGTCTCCACTGCTTTAGAGTCCAGTAGCGGCGTGCTTTACACCACTGCGTCCGATGCTTTGCATTGCACTTGGTGATGTATGGCTTTGCTGCAGCTCTCTGTGTAATGTACTTGGGATAATCTGAAGGCCACATGAAGTTTGGAGTTCTGTGCAGAAAGTTGGCGACCTCTTTGCACTATGACCTCAGCATCCACTGACCCCTCTCTGTCAGTTTACATGGCCTAATACTTTGTGGCTGAGTTGCTGCGTTTCACAAACTCTTTCATTTTCTTATAATAAAGCTGACAGTCGACTGGAATATTTAGGAGCGAGGAAATTTCTCGACTGGATTTGTTGCACAGGTGACGTCCTGTGACAGTTCCACGCAAGTGATGAGGACACCTGATTCTGAGCATTTGGATGGGTGAGCAAATACTTTTGGTAATATCGTGTATATTAAAAAGATTGTAAGTGCACAAGTGTTGAATGCGTTGGAGCAGAATGTGTAAGTGCAGAATACAGAGGTGCAGAATGATCAACAGATGTGTGAGCGCTGAATACATGTGAGTAAAGACAGAATGTGTAGGATTGTAAATGCAAAAGTGTGGGATGTTTAAGAGCAGTATACATTAGTGTGGAATAAGTTTGAGTCCTGTGTGTGAGTGTGGAGAGTCTGAGAGCAGATAGTGTACGATCAAGAACAGCAAAGAGTGGTTTTAGTATCGTACATTGATACCAGTTCATCCTTTCCTCAGTTTTGGATCATAAAGGAAATGTTTGGTCCTGAACGTCACTCACTGATACAGCTGTGATTCTTTAAGCAAAACAAAAAGAGTAAAATAGAAAATTGCATCAAATATCCTCTTCATTTTTGCTGCACTTTAAAACAACTTTGAACTCGTTTCCGTTTTTTTTGGAGGATTCAGTTCCACCAAAAAGAGTCTGCTCACCTCAAACAGGCTTCAGCTCCTCATCTTTGTTTCCTGTTTACGAGACGTTTGTCAAAAAGCGTTGAAATCTTCCCTTTTAAACAACTTTGAAGCTAAAAATCTGCACATGTGATGTAAACGATGTCAGGTGTTGGAGATGTAGAGATGAAAAGTGAACTCTTGTTTGGATCAATAAATCAGTTTGTGCGCTGAGGTCAGGTTTCCAGGAGCGTTTCTCCGTGTTTGTATGAATTCATGGTTTTAACCCTGACATCAGGAGCAGCACTCGGTGTAAAGTGGAGCCTTTAAGAGCTTCCAAACACTCTCCTCTGAGTGTGACTGCGTGTTTTAGTGTGCAGTAAAAACCCGTGGCGCTCTGACATACACTCCTTCTAATTCAATCTGAAACAAAACACAGACATGGCTCACTGTTTAAAACTCTTCTTAATCATCCTCATGTTTGCAGTCAGAAAAACTGCCCAGACCTCGCAGCAGGAGCCACTCCTGTGGAGTTAAAAGCAGAGGTTTATTTTCTCAAAGCTCCTTCTCTCAATTCAATTACAGAGCAAATGCAGCAGCGTAGCGATACGACAGAGCGGCGTGCTCCGGCCTCTGCAGCTTTTACTTCTCACTGATGTCTCAGACCCCTAAAGCTTCAATTTTTTTACTTTTACCTGCTCTTTCGTATTCCATAATTACACATTCCACTTTTATGCATTCAGCTTTTACTCACTTGGCACTTATATGTTTAGTTTGGACACATTTTCTGAAAGCATGCTTCATACGAACAGAACTCTACACATGATTAAAAAAAATTCACATACAACGAGCAAACCCTCCAAATTATCCTGCAGATTTTGTTCTCAAAAAGGTGTTTTGTTTTCTAATGACACACACAGATCACTATATGAACAGACATTTATAAGAACCAGTTAAACACTGACGTGCTCAGTGTAAAACTCTACAATGAATGCAGAACACTTTATCATTCATCATAAACACTACAGCTTTTTTTGTTCAGCGTTAGATAATTAATTTCATGCCCAGAACACACACTTTTGTGTTTCACCCTAAAACTGCTGTTGTGTTAATGGGACCTGAGCTCATGAAGCGTGATTGGCTGTATGTCATTTTTACAAACATGATAATTATTGTACTTACAGGACATCTCCAGGAGTTGGTGTGTGTTTTTATAGGTACAGCTTTTGATAAAACAGGAGAAGTCAAACTGTGTATTAATCACAGACTCTTCCACAGCTCTGCTACAGTAAATATCTTTCTTTTTGGACGTTTTCTGCAGAGTTTAGATTCAGCTGGATGCTGCAGTGGACCATGATGCTCTCTGATTGGATAATGGGATCAGTATGAGTTCATAAAGGGTCAGCGTTCAGAGTTCAATTAGCACAGCAGAAAACTACAAAGTCAGAGTGTGACTTGGCTGCCAACAGAAGATGATGGAGAATATCTAACCATCCAAGAATTTCTTATTAGGACCACCGGGCTCAGATATGAGGCTGATAAATAGCTTTCATCTGCGCTATCATTATTTTCAAATTTCCTTAAATTGTTAAAGCATGGATCTTGTTTCCAGACCTGATAACACTCACAATTTGGGCGTCGACCACATTTTTACCCCGTCTGCTTCTCTACTCTCGACTCGTAGTTTCTCCTGATTATCCCCTTTAAATAAAGCCCAGTGAGCTCTAATGTCCTGCTGTCAAGTCCTGCTGTCTTACATCCAAACCTCACAAGAGCAAAGCTAGAGGAAAAAATTCTACCTGAGTTCAAGACACAAAACAAGAACACACAGGACAATAAAAACAGGAATATGGACGGTCTGTCCCACAAAGATGGCTGGATGAATCTTAATAACTAATGAGATAATGAGTTAGAAATAATGCACCCCACTGAGGGTGAAATATTGCTTTAAACCAGGCTGTTAACATGTTTATTTCTGCTCTAAAGATTGGCTTTTTACATGAGTGTGTGTGTGGTTTCTGCCGTTTCTGTGCACACCCTCTAGTGGACGATGGAGGAACTGCAGTTTTTAAATCACTTCCCACAGGTTTCTTCTCAGTCTGTGGTTTGGTTCTTAAATGTGACCGCTAAATAGTCCCATTCCTGCATTGTCATGGTTGTCAGCGCAGCTTTCAGGTCAGTGTTAAGTGAAATAAGTTTAGAGTGAAGCCCAGATGTGCTCCTGTTTACATTTTCCCCTCGTGGACGTTTCTCTTTAACAGAAACTCGTAAAGGAGGAGGAGGATGAGATCAGATTATGGTCAAGGTAGATTTTTCTTTTTTTTCTGCTCTGTGACGTAGATCAGGTAAAAATGATGTGACTGCACAAATGAATGTTTTTCACACCGGATTAGCGCCGCGCTCTGCAGCTTGTGTCAGGAGTGCAATCCATTACAGCAGAGAGCGCTTGGCTTCAGCTACACCTCTGATTATCTCATCAACCTCTTCGCGTCTGACGGTTTCAGGAATCTCCCCGCGCGCGGAGGTATTCCACTGTTCTGCTTTTCAATTCTTCACACGTTTGTTCAAATCAGACTTGAGCACAAACTTGTGAAGCACAAATAAGATTTAATTGTATCTGTCAGAGCGGACGTGTAAATGGGTCCTTGGAGCTCGTCTCCCTTTGAGCTGGACGTCGTATGAAAACCATGATTCTTCTGACAGTCGCCTCAGAGCCTCGCATTAATGCAGCGTCCAGTCTGCTTGGACGTGATGGATCGCTGTTCTGCGTTTTCCCTTTGCAGATCACGCTGTATTTCATGATGTCTGCATGTGGCCGAGCAGAGCCGTGCTATTCGGGCTGACACCTTAAATTCCTCCAGCTGCCAACTCCGTCTGCTGAGCGAGCTTTTCTGCAGGCGGCCCAGAGGAAGGCATCTGCTTCGGAGCGGCCATGCCTCCCCAAACCTTTCCTGTTCCTCATTCATCACTGGTCCTGATCTTTTTTTATCTCTCTGCACAATCTTGCGCAGATTTCTTGGACACTGAACATCATAAAGCCTGAACAGACCGCTCTTCCTCCCTGATCTATCACAGAGAAATCAGACACGGTGCTGATCCCTCTGAGCTCTTGTCCCGACTGAAAAGCTAATATTTTCCAGGTGTGGCTCATGTGGTGGTAAACCTCTGCCTTCTGCCACAATTCCCTGCAGCTGTGTCCCATGAGCCCTGAGCTGATGTTTTAATTTGCCTCTTAACCCCTTGATATGTTGCATTTCTATTTTTGTGATTTTCTGTGACAAAACTCAAGACTCCAGTCCACAAAGAGCCTCTATAAACCCATTTTGCAAGATCTTGTAGATATTTGCGGCTTTCTTGTTTCTGTTTTTTATTCAGTTCTTGATCCTTATCATCCCTGCAACTTGAGCTGAATGTAGGAAAATCTTACCACAGAGAAAATGCACCAATCCTGCTGTAATCTGAGTATAAGTGAATATTAGTGAGTCTGGTTTAGTCATGAATTTCATTAGTGAAATGTAACTGAATTGTCTGAATGTGCAAGTCTGCAGAAAAGCAACAGCAAGTGCAGGAAATATAAACCAAGAAACCCTTTCCTAGACTCTCTGACAAAACATATATCTTTTATAGATAACCCCAATATCAGTGAGGTTGGAAACAGAAAAAAAAGGTTTGCAAATCCTGTTTAAACTTAATTGTTTCTTTTGCAAATATTCATATTCAAAATCTTTGACAGGTTGAACAAAACGTGAGTGTCATGATTGGGTATAAAAGGAGCATCATCCCCAAAAGGCTCAGACCTTCACAAGCAAAGATGGAGCCAGGTTCACCACTTTGTCAACAACTGCGTGAGCAAATAGTCCAACAGTTTAAGAACAATGTTTCTCAACTTTGTCCAACTGCAGGAATTGATGGATTTCATCATCTACAGACCATAATATCATCAAAAGATTCAGAGAATCTGGAGAAATCTCTGCACGTAAGCAGCAAGGCCCAAAACCAACATTGAATGGCCGTGACCTTTGACCCCTCAGGCGGCGCTGCATTAAAAACCCACATCATTGTGTAAAGGATATTAGCACGTGGGCTCAGGAACACTTCAGAAAACCATTGTCAGTTAACACAGTTCATCACTACATCTACAAGTGACAGTTCAAACTCTACCATGCAAAGACAAAGTCAGACATCAACAACACACACAAACGCCGCAGAACTCTTTTTGGAAATCATGGACGTGGTGTCCTCTGGGCCAAAGAGGAAAAGGACAATCAGGATTGTTCTCAGCACACAGTTCAATAGCAGCATCTGTGATGGTATGGGGGTGTGTTAGTGCCCCATGGCATCATGGGTAACTGTCCCAGTATCTGTGAAGGCAGCATTAATGCTGAAAGGTACAAACAGGTTTTGGAGCAACATCTGCTGCCATCCAAGACACTTTGTCTTTTTCAGGGACGTCCCTGATTATTTCAGCAAGATAATGAAACCAAGACACATTCTGCTCCTGTTACAACAGCGTGGCTCCGTAGTAGAAGAGTGCAGCTACTAGACTCAACAAGAACGTGAAAGAATTCCAGCTTCAAAGCTTCAACAATTAGTTTCATCAGTTCACAAACACTGAACTAGTGTTGTTAAAGGAAAGAGGATGAAACAGAGGAAACATGAACCTGTCCAAACTTTTTATGAAAAAGACGAAGTTAATCAGTTCGGACATTAAATGTCTTGACTTTATCGTGTATCAGGTAGGTTAAACAGGATTTACATACTTGAATTAGTAATTGAATTAATTCTTCATGAATGTAAATAATAATTGTGTGACTTAAGTGAAAAACCTGTAAGTTTGTAAAATAATGGTTATTTTGATCAGACTTTGCTCTGAGACATCATGTTCTCCTCTCTGTGCCTCTAAACTCGTTCTTTTTTTTAATGCTCTAACAGCAGGTAGGGAAGCAAATTAGTTTGGAGCTCTTTTCCTGAACTGAGCAATAAAACAGCACCTCACTAAAAGCCCTCGTGGTTTTTTGCGCTTTAGGGCTGAATATTAATAACCACAACAAATTATTCTAATTTAACAGTTAACCTGCAGTTATTTTGCAGGAGGCCCTGCTGCGTTTCCTCGCTCCCCCGACAGGAAAACAAGTCTGGAGCTTTTTATTATTGTTGTTGTTATTCCTGCTTTGGCAATGGGTTCAATTTTCCTCGCATATTTACTCCATAAATTTCAATCTCTCACTTCATTATATTTTACTGTCTCACTTTTATTAAGGCCAAACGAGCAGCGCAGCTTTGAGGGTGGAGACGTTGATCTCTCAGCAGGTTTTTCCATCAACGTTTGAGAGTTTATCACACTGAGAGTGAGCATTAACATACACTGATGTGTTTTTGATCGAATGCATGTGTGTGTGTCATAAATTTGATGAGCGCTAGGTGTGTGTTGTTATCCCGCAGAGTTAGTACAGTTGTGCTCATGAGTTTCCATCTCCTGTTGATTTTGGCCTGATCACATGAACACAAGTCGACACATATGTGTGAATAAAAGCTCAGAGAGTTTCTGAGCTCCTGACACACACTTGCATCTTTCATCCAGTGCTGCACTGACATTTCTGGATTCTGAGTCATGAGGAAAGAAAAAGAATTGTCAAAGTTTCTGCAGGAAAAGTGAATCCAACTGTATAAAACAGGAAAGGGATATAAAAAGATATCCAAGGAACTGAGGATGCCAATAAGCAGAGTTCAAACTCTAATGAAGAAGTGGAAAATGAGGGATTCTGTTGAAACGAACCACGGTCAGGTAGACCAACAAACATTTCAGCTACAACTGACAGGAAAATTGTACTGGATGCAAAGAAAAACCCACAAATAACTTCAGCTGAAATACAGGACTCTCTGAAAGAATGTGGTCTGGCTGTTTCAAGATGCACAATAAGGAGGCACTTGAGGAAAAATGGGCTGAAGAAAGACATTTCTACACAAATGCCACAAAGTTTCCTGCTTACAATACGCCAAACAGCACAGAGACAAGCCTCAAAACTTCTGGAACAAAGTCATTTGGAGTGATGAGAGCAAAAGTGAACTTTTTGTCCACAACCATAAACATTGTTCCATTTGGAGAGGAGTCAACAAGGCCTATGATGAAAGGTCCACCATTCCTACTGTGAAACACGGAGGTGGATCACTGATGTTTTGGGGATGTGTGAGCTACAAAGGCTCAGGAAACTTGGTCCAAACTGATGAATGAAGGATGAATGCAGCATGTTATCAGAAAATACTGGAGGAAAATTTACACTCATCAGCCCAGAAGCTGCACATGAGACGTACTTGGACGTTCACACATGACAATGATCCAAAACACAAGGACAAGTGGACCTGCCATTGGCTACAGCAGAATAAAGGGAAGGTTCTGGAGTGGCCATCTCAGTCTCCTGACCTCAATATCATTGAGCCACTCTGGGGAGATCTCAAACCTGCAGTTCATGCAAGACAGAGCAAGAATTTACAGGAACTGGAGGCTTTTTGCCAAGAAGAATGGTCAGTTTTACCATCTGAGAAAATAAAGACCCTCATCCACAACCAGCACAAA